>LBNU01031099.1:7788-22815 GCA_014162995.1 Artemisia annua | reverse complement strand
AAATATATACAAGTTATAAAGAAAAGCAAAGAAGCATTTACCTGCGCTCAGCCACAGACTGAACCATATGTGGGTATAGCTCCTCATCATATTCGATGCTGAGCTTGCGAAGCTTCTCTTCTTGCATCTTCAGCGCAAGCTCCACCCGACTACGGAACTCCTCAATGTTGGCAAAGTGCTTGCTTCTATTCTGTTGCAAGTACTTCAGCGCCCACAAAGAGTTAACCATCTGGTGGTCTGCAGCAGCACGCTCCTTCTCCAACTCAGCCATCACTAACAGCTTCCCCTCAGCCAGCCTTTGCGCAGACGCCTCTGCGCGCTCCAGTTTAGCCTTGGAGCTCAGCTGCTCAGCTTTAGAGCTTGCTAACTCAGCCTGCACAGCTGCTAACTGCGCCTTCAGGCTGGTAACCTCCTCCTCAAACTAGGAGGAGCGGCTACTCTCACCAGCATGGCTCGCCCTGGCTTGCGCTACCAGCTCGGACTGGCGCGCAGTGATGGAGGCCAGCTCTTCCATCACAGAGTCAAATGACCTCGACTCTTTGACAAAGGCAGAACAAGCGGTGAAGCTTAAGAACCTCGGGTCGTAGTCCCAACGAGGGTTGAACTGATCTTAGTCGTTCAAAACCGTGAGTTATGTGATGTGAATGGGTTTAAAGATATGTTTTGGGTTTAATTACGCTACTAAACGTTATTTAAAACTTAATGAAAAGTAAAACGTGAGTAAAGAAATTAAAATGAACGAGAAAAGAAAACATAAACGTAAAAAGAAATAAAAGAAAGAAATAAAATAAATAAAGGTAAAGTAAATAAAAGAAATGAAAATAAAATAATAGTGTAAAATGTTTTTGTGGTTTTAGATTTAAATGATAAAAGAAAAGTGAAGTAAATGTTTAAAAGAAAATAAAACAAGTTAAAAGAAAATAGACTAAGTTAAAAGAAATTAAAGAAAATTCGGCAGAGTTTCGTTTAGGAATGAACCGAACGAAACTCCACTCGAAGAACGATGGAGAAAACAAAAGCCTAGCTCGGCTTGTAAAAGCAATAAGAAAAGAAGAGGCTAGAACAAGACACGACTCAAAACAAACTGGACTAAAATGAAATTGACATAAGACTGAACTCGCTACCAACTATAAAACCAAACTCGCTATGAAGTGAAAAGAGGAAACTCGCTAAGCAAGATCAAACCATACTCGCTAGTGTTTGCATCATACTCGCTACCTATGGAACAAACTCGCTAGGACATAAAGATAAACTATACTCGCTACACCAAAATCACAAACTCGCTAGACTCAAAAAATGAAACTCGCTATGAAGTATATCATACTCGCTAGCCTAATGACTCCATACTCGCTACTAAAAAATCAAACTCGCTATAAAACCCTAAATCACAACCATACTCGCTATTAAACCCTAAGTAACCTACTGGACTCTAAAAAACTTATAACGACACTGAAATTAATAAAAAAGGTAAACAAGACTTGTAAAAACTTAATAAATAAAACGTTAAGACACTAAAATAAGCTTAGAAATAAGCAAATAAGCCACGGCTTCTTTTGAAAGCCCTAACCCATAAGCTTTTTATGAAACTCAAATGAAAACCATGCGAAGGTGACAAGAAAATTAATAAAAACTTGTAAAGATTAAGAGAAAACTTGTAAAGATTAAGACAATAAAATGACAATAAGTAAATCAAGACATGAAAATTAAATTGACATAAACTTAAATGACAAGAATTTAAATGACAAGTTAAGTAAATGACCTAAAATTAAAATGACATAATGAAAAACTAAAATGAAGACTACAAAATTAAGACTAGCCTCAAAATGAAGCTTAAGGTGGGTATTTAAGGTTTCCTTGGTGGATTCCTTTTACAACTAGCCCCCTCAACTCATATTGTTTATGAAACGACACATAAACTTCTATTACACTACTAAACGACTTCTAAAAAGTAAACTTAAGTCCTTGTAATCTTGAGGAATACGTTAACGAGTCTTCAAAAAGTCTTCAATGATATAAAAGTGACCACTTGCTCGAGTTTGGGAAGCTTATACATGATAATCATCTTTAATCTTCGATTAAGTATCTCTTTCATATTCACGAGCCTTTAAGTAATGAGAACATCGTCACGGGCTTTACTTGAGTAAATTTCATCTTTGACTCGGCTTCTTGACTCTTTTCCAAATCTCGTGCTCTTTTAGGGCTTTTTGGTTGGTTTTCATGTCATTTATGCAATATCCTTTCCTGCACAGTCACAAACACAAAAACACTATATCTTTGGCGTTTCACGTTAGTTTTTGGTCTTTTCTACACTTAAACTAAGGTCAAAAACATGTGTAAAATAGCACACATCACTCTTCGCCGATATCCCTTGGTGAATGCGCCCCATCCAGAAAGGGACTCACCTTGGGTGACGCACTTCCATCTAGTGCGCCAATGTCCTCCACATGTTGTTCACTGCACAAAGGATTAAGAAGAAGCATTAGCGTATGAAAAAAGTCAAGCATACACAAAATCCTAAGAGATTGCTAACAAATACTTACGTGCGGGGAGGAGATGAGGACACGTCCTTCTCATTCTCAGCCATGGATGCGTCTCCCCCAGACTTCTTAGCATCCTCACTACGGACAAGAAGAAACAAAGTTGGAATAAACTATAACTTAACGAAAGTTTATAACAAATAAACAAGTTACTTACCCCATCTCCAACTCAGCAAAAGATGGACCCTCCTCAGCCTCAGACCGCGGCTTCTTGGATGACCCCTCGCCATCACCACTAGGTGCCCTCTTGCGCCTCAACTGGAGACCCTCCTCCATTTCTTCATCAGTCTCTGCCAAATCGACGTACGCTATGTTCACAGAATTGGGAGGAGGCTGCGCAACATCGGGTCCCTGCTGCACAGGAGGAGCCACCTCCTGTAATGGCGCGACTACCGCCGCGGCAGGGGAGCCCTCAGGCTCTGGAACAATCAGGTCCACGACGCGTCCCGCCGTCGCCTGCAAAATGGGCGTCTCACCCTCTCTCAGGGGACGCACTCCAATGGTCACCGATTTGGGCATCTCCAAATTGACAACGCCAAACAGATCCATCTCTGCGCAAAAACAATAGAAAGGAAAAGATGTTACATAAAGTATGGAAAATGAAGAAGGCTTACGCTACTAGCGACAGAAAAAAGGAAGGATGAGCACCCACCCGTTCCATCCACATCCACAAATGTGGGAACCTCCGTCGCGGGCTCGAAGTAGTTGCGACTGATGCCCATATGCACCAGGAACTCTTCCGGATATGGTCTGATATGGAGGCGGTTAGCATTAATGACAGCCGCATGGTCGGGTCGTACCACGTGTCGAGGGGGCGCTCATCCTTTGGTAACGAAAGGCGGGTGTGGAACAGGAAATCAGATGGAAAGACGGCGGCATCAATCCAAAAGAATTTCTCTCTCCAGTCCCTAAGTTTATCTACCTTCTTCACATAGCACTGTAGCTCACCTATGCGCTTAGAGAAGGTAACCCACCCATTTAACCACGATGCGCGATAGAACGCGTGAAATAAGTGGAGGGTGGGGGGAATCGCTAACAAGCGACAGTTCACCTCAAAATTGGAAATCTTCCCAGCACCTATACAGTGCAACTGGGAGATATGGAGCTCGTAGTAATTGAGTATCTCACTCAAGAGCACGGTTATGGGTACACACTGGTTCGCCCACTCGAAGAAGCGCGTATATGCCCCTACCTTCCCTTCGGGGAAGTCCACAATGGTGTCGTTTGGACCCGACACCTCTGGGTGTAGGTCCAAAGGAATGAAATAATCCGAGGTGAACTGCGTCAGTTCATCCTCGGTTATGTCGGAGTGGCAATCATGAAGTTGAAGGACCATTTTCGTATTTTATAATGGGCGCACGCGCTAATTACCTAGCGTATAGAAGAAGGGTTGCAAAGGAGGCTTAGAAGCTTTGAAAATGGAGATAAAACGCTTTTACTGTGATAATCACAATAAAAGTGGAGAGTGGGTTATATAGTTTTCTCACCCACCACAGATAACTGACACGTGGATCCCACTAACTCGAATCGTGTGGCTGGGAGTTGTAACGGTACAAGACACGTGGATAGCCTCTCCACTTCCCGAGGTACTCGAATTGCACTTTTTTGGACTAGGTGCATTACACGCGTATTTTGGCGGTTTAATTTCCAATTCTTCCCGCGCACGCGTTGGGAATAATTTTGACACGGTTTAAGTCTAGCATCCGTAGGTTTTACCCTGCACACACTAGACTGGGGGGACATGATGACATATAGTCTCCACTTGGGTCACGGACCCGATTAGTAAACAATACTAACACTTAAGCCCACCACGAGCGGGCCGCTATAACAATAACTGGACTACTAATTAGAGGGTTTGGGCCTACAAGGCCCGAGCCCAAACTTATTAATGAATTGGATATGGGATATCTCCTAAATAAAGGAGATATATACCAAATATCCGATATCGGCGAATAGGCCGAAGAGTGAGGAGCACGAAACCTTATCGGTTACGTGTATATAAATAGGGCATCATAGCTCTCGTCTAAGGTACGACTTACAAACCCTAAACTCTTCACAACCCTAAATTCGATTACTTACTCTCACGCCGGAGGATAATCGGGGGAGACAATCCCTCGATAAGCCTAACGGTTTTTGTTGCTTTCATAGTGCACATGTACCCAAATAAGGGACGCCCAACTTTTGTATCAACAAATAACATAATCAGAAAGTTCATAAATATTGAGTTAAGATTTTAAACCATCATTCGTTCGCGATTTCACTTTTAATATCCATAAATTTGATTGTTATTAATGTATATCAAATCGAATTTTGATGAAATTTGGGGTGAAATGAGGGTTTACTGGTTGCAATGAAGGTTTGGTGTGTATGTGTGATGAGACTAATTAATGAGAGAAAATTTGGGGATGAGATAGATTGTGGGTAGGTAGAGGTATGTGACAGTCACGTGAGTAAGATGCGCTATAGAATGACTATTTCGCCCTTCTATTCATATATTATCGTTTGGAATTATTTTTTAGTTAAAATACGTCTTTTATTATAAGCCATTAGATGAAAAGGAGTAGATGGTGGAGATCTTACCATCTGATCTTTGAAATATTCTTGATCTTTAATGAACCCAACTCTAGATCAAACTAGATGGATGATTGGGATTTGTCCCTTGGTATGTACCAAAATAAGGGTATGCATTTGAATTTTCCTCTATTACTCATTTACCTTGTTTATAACATGTATCTTGTATAATACTCCAACTTGTATATATATATATATATATATATATATATATATATATATATATATATATATATATATATATATATATATATATATATATACGTATATATATAAAAACTATAACTTAACGAAAGTTTATAACAAATAAACAAGTTACTTACCCCATCTCCAACTCAGCAAAAGATGGACCCTCCTCAGCCTCAGACCGCTGCTTCTTGGATGACCCCTCGCCATAACCACTAGGCGCCCCCTTGCGCCTCAACTGGAGACCCTCCTCCATTTCTTCGTCAGTCTCTCCCAAATCGACGTACGCTATGTTCACAAAATTGGGAGGAGGCTGCGCAACATCGGGTTCCTGCTGCACAGGAGGTGCCACCTCCTGTAATGGCGCGACTACCGCCGCGGCAGGGGAGCCCTCAGGCTCTGGAACAATCAGGTCCACGACACATCCCTCCGTCGCCTGCAAAATGGGCTTCTCACCCTCTCTCAGGGGACGCACTCCAATGGTCACCGATTTGGGCATCTCCAAATTGACAACGCCAAACAGATCCATCTTTGCGCAAAAACAATAGAAAGGAAAATATGTTACATAAAGTATAGAAAATGAAGAAGGCTTACGCTACTAGCGACAGAAAGAAGGAAGGATGAGCACCCACCTGTTCCATCCACATCCACAAATGTGGGAACCTCCGTCGCGGGCTCGAAGTAGTTGCGACTGATGCCCATATGCACCAGGAACTCTTCCGGATATGGTCTGATGTGGAGGCGGTTAGCATTAATGATAGCCGCATGGTCCGGGACGTACCACGTGTTCGAGGGGGCGCTCATCCTTTGGTAACGAAAGGAGGGTGTGGAACGGGAAATCAAATGAAAAGATGGCGGTGTCAATCCAAAAGAATTTCTCTCTCTAGTCCCTAAGTTTATCTACCTTCTTCACATAGCACTGCAGCTCACCTATGCGCTTAGAGAAGGTAACCCACCATTTAACCATGACGCGCGATAGAACGCGCGAAATAAGTGGAGGGTGGGGGGAATCGCTAACAAGGCCGTAATCAAACTTCGCACCCCCATGAACTCGCGCACGTCTTGCGTGCGTCAGGAAACCCGACAAACACCCTAGGGTACGCGCAAGTATATCGCCACAAAACGAACATATAATAAAAACCAACAACACACTAAACACTTCCGAAGGAAGTCCGCAATGGTGGTCGTTTGGACCGGCACTCTGGGGTAGGTCCAAAAGGAATGTAAATAATCCCGAGTGAACTGCGTCAGTTCATCCTCGGTTTTGTCGGAGTGGCAATCAGTGAAGTTTGAAGGACTATTTTCGTATTTATAATGGGCCGCACGCGTAATTAACCTAGCGTATAGAAGTAGGTTGCAAAGGGAGCTTAGAAGCTTTGAAAACGGAGATAAAAAACGCTTTTACGTCGTGATAATCAGCAGTAAAAGTGAGAGTGGGTTATATAGTTTTCTCACCCACCACAGATACTGGGACACCGTGGTGCCCACTAATCGAATCATGTGGCTGGGAGTCTGTAACGGTACAGGAACACGTGATACGCATCCTCCAACTTCCTCCGAGGTACTCGAATTGGCAAATTTTCTTGGGACCTAGGTGCATTACAGCGTATTTTGGCCAGTTTTTTTTGAATTTTCCCCGCACGGTTGGGAAATAATTTTGAAGGTTAGTCTAGCATCCGCAGGTTTTACGCTGCGCACACTAGACTGGGGGGACATGATGACGTATAGTCTCCAACCTCGGTCACGGACCCGATTAGTAAACAGATACTAACACTTAAGCCCACTCACCGAGCGGGCCTATAACAATAACTGGACTGACCAGTAGAGGGTTTGGGCCCAAACAAGGCCCAAGCCCAAATTATTAATGGATTAGATACGGCGGATATCTCTAAATAAAAGGAGATAATATACAATATATCCGATATCGGCGAATAGGCCGAGAGTGAGGAGCACGAAACACCTCTCAGTTTACGGCGTGTATCATCACTCAGATCTTCCAACACCGCTCTTCGTCTCAGGAGACTCTCATCAACTACATTCAAACCCTAACCAATTCGATTACTCATCCACCCCAAAAAACCGGGATATCGCAACAAAAAAGACAATACACAAAATTACGATAACCTAACGGAAAGAGTATTAGTTGCTTTCATAGTGGCGCAGGTCCCCAAGCAATATCATCTAATTGATACGAGGAAAGGAACCCAAACAAGGAACGCCCAACTTTTGTATCAACACTGAATTTAGTAGCCTATGAAATGTGCTCATGTGATGCAAATGATTCATGGGTTACCTCATATATATGTCTTCTCGATTCTCTAATTGATCACCCTGAGGATGTTAAGACTCTTAGGAAAGCTGGGGTACTTGAAAACTTTTTGGGGAGTGATAAATAAGTTGCAAGACTGTTCAATGAAATAGGCACAGATTTGGTACCATATAGTTCTGCCTATTCGGAAGCAAAAACAGAAATTCAAAAGGCATTATAATAGTTGGAGGAACACACTTTTTTCCCAACTTAAGCACGAGTATGTCAGAAGTCCATGGGCATTTTTTGCACTTCTAGGAGCTTTGATTGCTCTTGTTCTTAGCGGTGTTCAAGCTTACTTCAGTGTTTGGAGTCCTAAAAGCGAATGTGACGATCTTTGCTTGCTCTTGAAGAACAATCATCACTTATATGTTGTCCCAAATCTAGATCGAATTATATAAGTTGCAAAGTATTTTGAATAAGTAAAATTTTGTCTAACATTAAAACCGAGTATACGCATACATATATATAAGGTTCCAATAGGTGTGATTGAACCATCATGTCCTTTCGATTTTAGTCCCAACCAAAATACCTAACATAA
This sequence comes from Artemisia annua, assembly GCA_014162995.1. NCBI lineage: Eukaryota > Viridiplantae > Streptophyta > Magnoliopsida > Asterales > Asteraceae > Artemisia > Artemisia annua. The sequence goes on along the minus strand of LBNU01031099.1, from coordinate 14,672 downwards.
CTAACTAAACGGTTACAAACTTTCTATCTAACATATTTGGTCCTTCATGTTTATAATATTGCATATGAAGCAATGAATAAGATTATTCGGTTCACATTCTCCTCCTTAATCTTGATCGTTGCTTCGTCCTAAATCTTGAACTCCAAGCATTTGTCGCATCGTTGAGAACTTCAATCTTGGTAGAGCCTTTGTTAGTATATCTGCTCTTTGTAGTTCTCCGCTAACGTGTTCCACATTGATGTGCCCATTCTCTACGCATTCCCGAATGAAATGATAGCGAATATCGATGTGCTTGCTTCTTTCATGAAAAACTGGGTTCCTGACGAGTGTTATTGCTGAAATGTTATCCACCTTCAACGTTATCCTTTTCTCTTCCCATCCAGTTAATTCACTAAGTACTCGTTTTATCCATAAAGCTTGACATGTTGCTGCAGTAGCCGCCATGAATTCTGATTCACATGATCATAGCACCACTGTTGGTTGCTTCTGAGTACACCAGGTAATAGGTGACTCTCCAAAATAAAATACTATCCCAGTAGATCCTTTTCCTTGATCAGTGTTGATTCCATAATTACTGTCGCTGTAATCTGTAATCTTGCAGTCGCCTTCTTTCTTGTAAATTATGCCATGCTCCTTTGTTCCTTTGATATATCGGATTACTTGCTTTACCGCCTTCAGGTGATGATCCTTCGGGTCTTGCATGAATCTGCTGAGTAGTCCGACTGAGTAACTAAGATATGGTCTTGTATGTAGTAAGTACCTGAGACTTCCAATTAAGCTTCTGTAATAAGTTGCGTCAACTGAGTTTCCATCTTCCGCATTGACCAACTTAGTACAGGGATCCATTGGTATCTTCGTATCATTACTATCCGTCATACTTGTTTCCTTCAAGATCTTGTTAATATAACATGTTTGCTTGATTGTAATCTCTCCTCCTGTCTGTGTAACTTCTATCTCAAGGTAATAAGCTAACAATCCTAAGTCGCTCATTTCAAACTTTTCTTCTATCTGGGATTTAAATACTTCTAATTCCTTCTTTGGAGTGCCCGTGATTATCAAATCATCTACATAAACTCCAACTATAATTGTAGAAGTCTTGGTTCTCTTCGTATAAACTGCTTGTTCGAGATTACACTTCTTAAAATCTAGTGACTTTAAGGTTTGATCAAGCTTCACATTCCAAGCTCGTGGTGCTTGTCTTAAGCCATATAAAGCTTTAATAAGCTTATAGACTTTTTCTGAATTTCCTTGCTGAACAAATCCTTTAGGTTGTGTAACATAGATTTCTTCCTTCAATTCTCCATGTAAAAATGTTGATTTTACATCTAAGCGATGTACTTGCCAACCATGATATGCTGCTAATGCTAATATTAACCGAACTGTCTCTATCCTAGCAACTGGTGCAAATACTTCATCGAAGTCTATTCCTTGTTCTTGTACATATCCTTTTGCTACTAATCGTGCTTTGTATCTGATGATCTTTCCTTGTGCATCCCTCTTGGTTTTGAAAACCCATTTAAGTCATATTGCCTTCTGATTTGTTGGCAATGTAGTAAGAATCCATGTGTTATTCTTGTTGATTGAATCCAATTCAATCTCCATGGCCTCAATCCATTTCTTATCTGTTGATGCTTCCTTGTAGTTACGAGGTTCTTCTTCTGTGAAAAATACGCTTGGTGTTTCTACTACACGTGGATCCTTGTAGATTTCCGTTATATCCTTTAAACCTCGTACCGGTTTATCATCATATCTCTGATATGAGCTTCCTAATGAACTAAAAGTAGCTTCTTCTTCTTCTTCTTCTTCTGAGTTAGGGTTGTAAGTGTATGTTGGTGGTGTGACTGGTGAAACTGGATCTGGTATTGCATCTGGTTCCTGATATGTATTATCAATATTATCATTGATCTCTATGTTGACTGGTGTAACATTCTCATTGTCAACTCCTTCTACCACAAAACTAGTCCAAAATGTGTCTTGTGTACTCGTATCTTCTGCATCTTTATCCCAATCCCACGGTTTCATTTCCATAAACTTAACATCCCTACTAATATGTTTCTTATTTGCTATTGGATCATATAACCTACATGCCTTTGATCCTTCCTCTACTCCTAAGTAAATCATTGGTGTAACACCCCCAAAATCTGGTTTAGCAGAAGCATACATGTTTGGGTGCTACTAAAATGGTATCACAACACCAAGTAAAAAGAACTGTTTTACCTCAATCGTTTAATAGAAATTTTATATTTTCAAAAGTATTTCGTTTACAACATTCCAAAATCGGTGCGGAAATGTAAGCCCATAAAAGAAATAAAGCGGTCCCAAATATATCAGAGTCATCTATGACCATGCCATGCCCTGCCAAAGCCTCCAACAGTAAGCTATCGCTTTAAACCTGAAAATACATGCTAAAGTGTCAACACGAGGTTGGTGAGTTCATAGGTTTATATAAATAGCAATTCAGTATAAAAGAAACGTGAGTTCGATAAAAGTTTGGTGACCATTGTGTCGCGTACAATGTCATAAAATGGGGTTCACTTTCAAGTAAATGCCGTAATGTGGACCACAAGGTTAAACGTTTGCTTGACCGTTACATTCGGTCATGATCACATATGAGCTGACCGGTACATTTGGTCACGTATGTACATAGCAAGTTGACCAGTTCATTTGGCAGGTTGGCCAGTTCATTTGGCTTAGCCGGTTCATTCGGTAATGTAGGTATAATCGTTTAAAGTACTTGTGTCCGTATGTAAAGTAGTCATGTGTGTAACAGATAAACACAAAATGCATTCAAATAACCAAATCAAGTATTCAGTCAAACAGCAAAGTTTGCGTAAACAATTCGCGTATCCAAGTAAACAAGCATTGAGTTTAGTTAAAAACGAGCATGTATTCTCCCCCAAAACAGTTATAAAACGAGTAAAAATAGGGGGTGATGAACTCACCTCAATAATAGAAATCTGCTAGTCAACAACAAGATGCAACCGCTCCGACACGCGACCTAGGTAAGTATGGTAAGTCTTAGTACAACGTTCGTGTTTTAAGTGTTTTGACTCTTTTGAAAAGGTTTTTATGTGTCACCATCTGCTCGTGTATTTCTTGCTTGTTGTGTGGTACGTACATTTTAAAAGTAGTTTATTAGAAAGCTCTTGGTGATGGCTCGTGGTGATAGTGAATGGTGTGAGTGTACATAACGGAACATCCGTGTATTATATTCTTCATTATAATACGTAAGTAATATATGTATATATATATATATATATATATATATATATATATATATATATATATATATATATATATATATATATATATATATATATATAATAGCATATTAAGTAATATAATAGTAATTATATATTTAATTAATTAAGTTTATAATTAATTAAATATATTTGAGAAATTTTCTCATCAATAAATTAATGAGGAAATATTATATTATAAATAATTTTTATTATTTATAATATAATTAATTAAGTATTTAAAATAAATACACTTGTAAGTATTTTTGTAAAATACTCTAAGTGTTATAATTTTTAGAAATTTGGGCATGACCCGTTCGTTTATTCAACGTTTCCATTTTCCTCAAATGTTGCAACTTCTCAAATAAACCACGAGTCACTTTATTTGCAAAATTTAGTACGTAATAACTATATTATTCACTATTAATATAGTTATCGTTTCAATTCGTTCTACGTTACAAAAATAACCATTGCGAGTTCAAATATATGTAAAAACCCATTTTCGTCATCCGAAATGTTTTTTGGGCCGAAATTCACTATTGGGCCCATTAGCCCAAAAATTAGCCCAAAACAATTTAATCCGGTTTAGGTTACGTTATATATATCGTTATATATCAAAATTAATTTTTATACGTCCGATAACAATTTTTGGTCAAAAAGTCAAAGTTGGAAAAATCTTCGTTGGGCTCGGCTACTGTTCACCGAACACCCCTATTGGGCTCAAAATGTCAACTTGGCCGAATAACTAATTTAGTACTTATAATTACGTAACTTTTTATAATCAAACGTAATTAACACTTATAATTATGTTTTAATCCTCAAAAGTCAAATATGGTCCAATCTCATCTCATTCGACCCAAATTAATTATTTTAGGCCAAAATATTTTATTTCACCAAAAATTGTATTTTCACTAATTAATTATAACTAGTTACGGTTAATTCGACATATGCTCTAATATAATCTTTCAAGTAAAAATTCCATCATTTCACCACTTGAGCCAAAATTTTATGTTTTTCAAAACCCCAATAATTTCATAATTATTATTGTAGCCGATTTATACATATACACATAAAAGTGTATAGTTCGTCTTAAACTCGCGTAATTAGCATAAATTACATTTGTATCATCAAATTAGTACCACAAGCAACAAGATTTACCACACAAGCAAAAAATATCCTAATGACTATGAACACTTCATAAAATTCGAGCTACATGTATGCACACACCAATTTATATCTTTTTCAATTTAGCAAAATATATCCATTTAGCACTTGATAACACCATTAAACATCACAAGAACATGGTATGACAAGATTAGAAAAGTTTGATGATCCTTACAAAGAGTGTGTGTTTGACGTGGCTAGGAAGAACGAGAGGAGACCCAAAAGCTTCAAGTTTAACCCAAATCACCTTATATATAACCCAAACACTTGATTTTAACACCCAAATTATCTTGATCTTCAAAATTTATGTAAGAAATGTGTGTGTTTGTGTGCTCGGCCAAGAGAGAAAACAAGAAGAAAATGAATGAGTTTTTGGATGAAATTGGCTAGTTAAACATGTTATTGGACAATAGATTTGGTTATTAGTATGTATCTAGGTTAATAACATGTTTCTTGGACATTAGAGTTTACCCCATGTGATATAAGTTAGTGGTAGATGATGGGGATGTGATGTGGCCGGCTAGGGGATCCAAGAAAAGGGATCAAATAGTGATTTTGCTCCTCGTTGGTATATCGTGTGTCGTTTTAAGCTTAAATGTACCCGTAACGTCTCGGTTTGACGTTTTTAGACACGTATACGTAAAATAAAGTTTTTAGCCACGTTTTTGTCAGAAATGTAATAAAATGTCATTACTGACTCAAAAATATATTTACTTGACTTTTACCATAGGTACTGTAGTGTCGGTTCGCGTGCAGCGTTGTTTTTCAGAAAATGTGAGAAACTTCTTAGTAAATTATGAAACTTGTCAATAACTATCCGAAATGGATTAATTTGTGTTTACTGACAAAAATAGACTTTTTCAAAGATGACTGTAAGCTACAATGTGCAGGACAGCTCCCGAAAATGTTCATAAATGTACAGAAACATGCAGATACGTGCAAAATGCATATAATACTCAAAATAAATATAATAAATAGGAATTTATTATAAAGTTAATTTATGAAAAATTACCATTTGTCACAGTCTCCCCACCTAATGGGGAAATCCGTCCCGGATTTCAATTCGAGCCATTCGATGAGTTCGAAAAGAGATGAGGGTACTTTCGCTTGATTTCGTTTTCACATTCCTACATGAATTCGAGACCTTTCCGAGAAACTATTTGTTAGGTCACCATATTGTAAACACAAGTATAGGTTTTGGTAGAAACAAGATGAGAATAGAGTTTGGTTGATTAAATCAATATGAAAGATGAAAGTGCAAGAGTTTCTTTAAGATAATGAACTAACCAACAATTGTTATGTTTACATGAGCTTAGTATTTATAGGCAAGGTCTAGGTCAACACTCCCTTTCCTTCCTATCTTGCAAAACGTGGGCTTTAGAGGCCCATTGGACACTTACATAACTTAATACATAAACATAAGTAAGATAAATAAACTAGCAACCTATTACATAATGTTGATTTGACCGAGACTTGAGAGATTACGTAAAACGTGATCCTAACAATCTCCCCCTAAGGGTCGGTCATGAAGACTAATAGGATTGCTCGACGTCTTTTTCTTTGTCTTTAAATGTTAACTTTCACAGCTTTAGACGTCTTCAAAAAATTCGTTAGCAAAATGATTCATCGTTCTTTGTTCTTTGTCTTTGATGATTTGATAGTGATCAAGTGATGTCGTAGTCTGCCATTCGTCACATTCTTAGTCTCCAGTGGATCTGCGCCTTTCCAATATGCTCATACATTTTTGACTTTGATGCTTACATACTTTCGTAGCTCTTATTTCTTTGTTGAAGATTCTTTGTGTTGACGTAGAATCCTTCTTTAAATGTTGCTTAGCCTTAGATCATTGTCTTTTCACTTTGTAGATTCTTTCATTCGACGTAGAATCTTTTTTTGACTGTTATAATGCATNCGACATAGAATCTTTCTTTGACTGTTATAATGCATTGATCTTTGATGAGAGATTTCATAGTCGTTGAGATGTAAGTATGAGCATATGGACTTTGGCGTTCAGGATGGTAGTTGTACCTGCATTGAAACAGTTAGCAATAATACGTCCGGTACTTACAGGTTTGGAATTAGAATTTGTCGACAGCATAGTGTGAAGACTCCTTCTAATCTTTACCAAGGCCGTTCCTAATCGGATACCCCCTAGAGGGCTTACACAGACATACATAAGTACGCCTGATCGCGGTTTACCAAGCGGTGAAGCTTTGGACCCCTAGGATCGTTGTCCCAACGAGCGGTGAAATTGATCAAGTTACTCAAGTCATGAGTTATGTGAGATGAATGGTTAAAATATGTGATTTTGTTTTGTTTAAACTACAAAAGATTTGCATAAAAGTTAAGTGAAATAAAGTTCAACTAGAAATGAAATAAGTTTAACTAAATTTGAAAACATGAAACTAATTAAAGTATAAAAGAAATGAAAGTTTAATCTAAAAACGAAAGAAAGAAATAAGAAAATGTTTTTGTTGTTTT
>LBNU01031098.1:1033-23722 GCA_014162995.1 Artemisia annua | reverse complement strand
GTCACCCAGAGTATGAAGCAGAATGGTGTCACCGAAGAAGGCCTTCGCTTATACCTCTTTCCATATTCTCTCACTCATCATGCTACTGCCTGGTTTGATCGTCTCCCGAAGAATTCGATCCACACTTTTGATGAAATGGTTACCAAGTTCTTAGCAAAATACTTCCCACCATCCATGGTAACTAAGTTGAGAAATGATATTAGCAACTTCAGACAGCTTCCCGATGAGTCCTTATTTGAGGCATGGGAACGCTATAAGCTTGCAATTGATCGATGTCCAAATCATAACATGCTTCTTGTCACCATCATAGATACTTTTTATAATGGTTTGACTCTTTGTCATCGTGACACGATCAATGCTGCTGCTGGAGGGACTTTCATGAAAAGGACCCCCGAGGAGTGCTATGATCTTATTGAAAACATGAATGCCCACCACAATTTCTGGGATTCCTCAGCTGAGAGGAATGATTCATGTAAATCTGTCACTCCAGCCTCCTCTGAAATAGCTGCTCTCACTAAAAAGATGGATGATTTGTCCATTGCTGTGTTGAGAATGCATCAATCTAATCACAACATCAATCATCAAGTCAGAGCTGTCAGTCATAGTTGTGAAACTTGTGGTGGTCCACATCCTTATACTGAGTGCCTAGCCACCGGTGGCTTCGCTCACGAGAACGTATATGCTGCTCAAGGTTCCTACAATGCGGGGGGTAACTCTTACCAACCACAGGGGGACCGTAATCTCTTNATGCATCAATCTAATCACAACATCAATCATCAAGTCAGAGCTGTCAGTCATAGTTGTGAAACTTGTGGTGGTCCACATCCTTATACTGAGTGCCTAGCCACCGGTGGCTTCGCTCACGAGAACGTATATGCTGCTCAAGGTTCCTACAATGCGGGGGGTAACTCTTACCAACCACAGGGGGACCGTAATCTCTTAAGCTATCGTTCCAACAATTTCCTCGGACCACCCGGATTTAATCAGTCTCAAAACCACAATGCTCAAAACCGAAACCAAAATTTTCATCAAAATCAAAACCAAAATCGAATGAACCAAGGTTTTAACAACCAAGGGAATTTCAATTCCGGTCATAACCAAGGCTTTCAAAACCAAGGAAATTTTCAAAGAAATCAAGGTCATGGTAATCAGGGTAATTTTCAGGGAAACAATTTTCAGGGTAATAATAACCAACATCATGGGAATTTTCAAAACAATCGGGCTCAAAATGTTCCTAACAATCAAACTCAAGCCATTGTTCCAACTGGGCCTTCATCTGATGAGTTGCTTAAGCAATTCATGAAGTCCCAAGAAGAAATGAACAAGTTGTTGGTCAGCCAGATCTCTGAACTTAAGAAGTCTTTAAATGATCGACCCTCAGGCTCAGGAACACTTCCGAGCAACACGATCGCTAACCCGAGGGGCGATGTTAAGGCGATCACCACTCGAAGTGGAGTTTCATACAAAGGACCCACGGCTCCTGCTACCCCTTCTTCTCTTCATCCACAGATAGCAGAACGCGAACCTGAGGTTACTATGGACACGATACTTCCTACTAATAACGGAGATACCGATGACGTCCACCCTCAAGTTGTCCCGGTCCCGAAACCCAAATCCAAACCTGGAGTTATTTTTGAACCTCCAGTTGATCCCGTTGAAAAACAAAACCCCAAACCCTCGATTCCTTATCCATCACGTTTACAAGATCAAAAGCTCCGCGAGAAAGCTAGTCACCAATTGGACAAATTTTTTCAGATTTTTAAAGAATTACATTTTGACATAAGCTTCACGGATGCTCTTCTTCTGATGCCCAAGTTTGCATCGACGATCAAAAATCTGTTAAACAACAAGGAAAAACTCTTCGAGATGGCAAAAACTCCGTTAAACGAGAACTGCTCTGCAGTTTTGTTGAAACAGCTTCCCGAAAAGCTGGGAGATCCCGGGAAATTCCTCATTCCTTGCATTTTCCCGGGGATGGTTGAATGCTATGCCTTGGCCGATCTTGGCGCAAGCATCAACCTGATGCCTCACTCAGTCTGGAAGAAACTTTCTCTTCCGGCACTTACTCCTACCTGCATGACTCTCGAGCTTGCAGATCGCTCTATATCTCGTCCCCTCGGTATTGCTGAGGATGTGTTCGTGAATGTAGGAAAGTTCCATTTTCCGGCAGATTTCGTGATTGTTGATTTCGATGCAGACCCGAGGGTTCCTCTCATTTTAGGGAGGGGATTCCTAAGAACGGGCCGAGCTTTGATCGATGTCTTTGATGAAGAAATCACACTGCGTGTTGGTAATGAAGCCATCACATTCAATCTTGATCAACCTCGAGATACTCTTCCAACTATGACTCCGCAGAAATTAACAGAATCGATGTCATCGATATTGCTTCGGAAGAGTATTCTCAGGAAATTCTTGGTTTCACCGATAATTCTTCGAGTGGCAATCCCACTCCCTCTTCTCAACCTATCATTGCTAATTCTTCTCCTTCCCTAGACGGTTTCTCGGGTTACTTCCAGATTCCCATTGATCCGAAGGACCAAGAAAAGACCACCTTTACATGCCCCTACGGAACTTTTTCCTACCGACGTGTTCCTTTTGGCTTATGTAATGCTCCAGGCACGTTCCAACGGTGTATGATGGCCATATTTCACGACATGATCGGGAAAACTATGGAGGTATTTATGGATGATTTCTCGGTCATTGGGAATTCTTTCCAATCATGTCTCTCCCATTTATATAACATGCTCAAACGGTGTGAAGACACCAATCTTTGTCTAAATTGGGAGAAGAGTCGCTTTTGGTCAAGGAAGGCATTGTCCTCGGCCATAAGATTTCTAAGAACGGGATTGAGGTCGACAGAGCTAAAGTCGATGTCATTGCTAAACTACCTCATCCCACCACAGTTAAAGGTGTCAGGAGTTTCCTAGGTCATGCCGGATTCTATCGTCGATTCATACAAGATTTTTCTAAAATCGCCCGGCCCATGACACATCTTCTTGAAAAAGATGCTCCTTTCATCTTCTCTCCCGAGTGCATCGAAGCTTTTCAAACTCTCAAGAAAAAGCTCACAGAAGCACCCATCTTAGTTGCCCCCGATTAGGACCTGCCTTTTGAACTCATGTGCGATGCAAGTGATTTTGCTATAGGCGCGGTCTTGGGGCAACGAAAAACAAAACATTTTCAGCCTATACATTATGCAAGCAAAACTATGAACGAAGCTCAGAATCATTACACCACAACGGAAAAAGAGTTATTAGCCGTAGTGTATGCTTTTGAAAAGTTTCGGCCTTACTTAATCCTGACCAAATGCATAGTGTATACGGATCACTCGGCCCTGAAATATCTCTTTGCCAAACAAGATGCAAAGCCGAGATTGCTCCGATGGGTTCTCCTCCTGCAAGAATTTGATATCATCATTCGTGATAAAAAAGGAGCTGAGAACCTAGCAGCTGATCATCTATCCCGATTAGAAAACCCTCACCAGGATGTGTTCGAGAAAAAGGAAATAAATGAAACGTTTCCTCTTGAAACACTCAATGCGGTTTCTTTTCGTGGTGACTCTACTACCCCATGGTTCGCCGACTTTGCAAACTACCATGCGGGTAACTTTGTTGTGAAGGGGATGACGTCCCAACAGAAAAACAAATTCTTTAAAGACGTCAAACATTACTTCTGGGACGACCCCTTCTTGTTCAAAATCTGTGCCGATCAAGTCATCAGGCGGTGTGTCCATGGCCAAGAAGCCATGGATATTTTCAAAGCTTGTCATGATGGACCCACGGGGGGACATCATAATCCTAACTACACCGCCAAGAAGGTGTTTGATTCTGGTTTTTACTGGCCCACGATCTATAAAGATGCCCAGGATTTTGTCAAAGCTTGTGACGCTTGTCAGCGTCACGGGAATATTTCAAAGACTAATGAGATGCCTCAAAACGCCATCCAAGTCTGTGAAATCTTTGACGTATGGGGCATTGACTTTATGGGGCCATTTCCATCATCTCGAGGAAACAAATACATACTCATGGCTGTTGACTATTTGTCAAAATGGGTTGAGGCGAAAGCTTTACCCACCAATGATGCCAGAGTTGTTGTAAAATTTTTGAAATCTCTTTTTGCTAGGTTCGGAACTCCACGAGCCATTATTAGTGATCGTGGTACACATTTTTTAATGACAAATTTGATAAAGTCATGCAAAAGTACGGTGTAGCTCACCGTCTTTCCACTGCGTATCACCCCCAAACAAGTGGGCAAGTGGAGGTTTCGAACCATGGTATTAAGCGGATTCTGGAGCGGACAGTAGGAGAAAACCGTGCATCTTGGTCGGATAAATTAGATGATGCACTCTGGGCCTTCCGTACAGCTTACAAAACACCCATCGGGTGTACTCCTTACAAGCTTGTATACGGAAAGGCGTGTCATCTACCGATTGAGCTTGAGCACAAAGCCTACTGGGCCTTGAAACATGCTAACTTCGATCTCCAGACAGCGGGTGATCACCGTAAAGTTCAGCTGAATGAATTAAATGAACTTCGTGATCAGGCATACGAGAACTCTTTGATCTACAAAGAAAAGACAAAGAAGATTCATGACTCAAAGATAAAAAACCGCGTTTTCAACGTTGGTGATCGAGTCCTTCTTTTCAATTCTCGGTTAAAGATCTTCTCGGGAAAACTAAAAACCCGTTGGACTGGACCATTCACCTTTACTAAAGTTTATCCATATGGTACCATTGAGTTATCTCAACCCGACGGTCCAAATTTCAAAGTGAATGGCCATCGGCTAAAGCACTACTTTGGAGAGGACATACCACCCATGGTTGTCCCGGATCTCCAAACTTTCCCCATGAACCAATGAATGCGGGGATCGAGTCAAGCTAGTGACTCGGTGATCAAAAATTAGCATGCCATGGGTTATCACCCATGTTTCTGACTTCTTTATACTTTCTACCACCCTAGTGTGGGGGAGATGGCCCCTGCATGTACATATCTTTAAAAAAAAATAATAATAATAAAAAAATCATCATCATCATCACTTTAAAAGAAGTGATAGCTTCTATTTAAGAAGCTTATTTTTTGTTGGTTCCCACACTTGCCTCAATCTAACCGTTTTACATCTCAAAGTATCGGCATAATGGCCGGGACTTTGAATATTGAGGACAATATTCAATTCTAGTGTGGGGGGGAAATTCTGGCGAATTTGATCACATTTTTACCATCTAAATGCCTTAATTCCCCTATTTTGGCCAAATTTTTTTTTTCTGGTGTGAGTGCTTTGCACTAACACGACAAACGGTTATCAGTCCACCATGTCTCATCCATAAAAGGTCTGGCTAATCCGAGAGCAAACGGCTCCCGGTAAAGATACCTCAAATCCGTTTACGGCTTGCAATTTGCCAAAAATTACATGGTACTCAGCTCACCATATCTTTGAATCGTGAAGAGTTGGCTAGTCCAGAAGCAAACGGCTTCTGGTAAAGACAAATCAAATCCGTTGACAGCTGATGGTTTGCTCAAAACCATATGGTTATCAGTGTACCATAGTTCTTACTTGAACTGAAACATTTGGCTACTCCAGAAGTAATGGCTATTGGTAAAGAGACATCAAATCCATTAAAGTCTTCATAAAAGATTGCTAGGGACTAGCAATATTTTAGTGTGGGGGATTGATGAGTGTGTAAATACTCATCATTTTTGTCTTATATGAACTGCCAAAACATCCAAAAACACCCAAATATGCATCAAAATATTGAAAATATCCCAGGGTTGTGTTTTATATGTTTTAGATGCAAAATGTTTGAAAACAAATGAAAAACGAACAAAGTTTGCACAATTGACAGTTTCAGTCCCTCAACTTTCAAAACTTGTAAAATCTAATCCCTAAGCATTAATTTTGAAAGAAAAGTCAACCAAAGTCCTTAGAAAATCACAAGTTGTCATAATTAGTCCTTTGATGAAAAGTTTCAAAAGTTTACAAGTTTAGTCCCTGAACTTTGCAAAAATGTCAAAAATAGCCCCTAGGATTAAAATCTTTTGGAAAATAACAATTATGGTCCTTGTATTATGAAACTTTGGCAAAAAATGATCCTTTGGTGAAAAGTTTGGTGAAATTTCAAGTTTGGTCCCTCAAGTTTCAAAATTGGCAGATTTAGTCCTTGGGAAATGCAAAAGTGGAAAAATTAGTTTTGGTCCTTGTACTATTCATCCTTGGCAAGAAAGGGCCCTTTGAATACTTTGGGAAAGTCACATGATCAGTCCCTCAAATTTTCAGAATTAACACAAATGGTCCTTGTGATAACTTATAAACCAAACGGGCTCCTTTATTCTTAAAAATCCAAAACAAACCCAATAAACAAACACACCCTTTTATTATCCCTGTGGCCCATCCATTTCTGGCCCAATCAACCCACTAAGCCCAAAACCCATTTTATTAATAAAAACCTCACCCCCGTCCCCTAGTTTGACCACAGGTCAAACCCATCTCCTTCCCACCTTCACCCAACTTGCAGCCATGACCCACCTTCTCTCCCACCATCACCATCCCATCCCACCGCCCCTTCCACTACTTACCTAACAGGACAACAACATTAAATGCACCACCCCCAATTGGTACATAACAGAGCAATTTGCTCTGTTTTCTTTTGGCGCCAAAACACACCAACGGCCAAGATTGAAAGTTACTAATCCAATGGCCCAAATTCCAAGTGGGAAAGACTCAGAAGGCTTCCAGGAACCCTAAATGATGGCTATAAATAGAGAAGAAGCAAGGAAGAAGAAAGTGTAGTGTAATTTTAGTTTATGTATGTCGAATTATAAAATTTTCAAATTCTAGTGTAATTGTGAGCTTTCAATTAATGTAATCAGTGTTACTATTGTATCTTAACTCTTTTTAAGCAATCAATTTCATCTTTCCAAGTTTAATTCAGTTTTATGCAAATTCGAAATCAAAATTTCATGTTTCATTGATGATGTTATTTTGTGTTATTATAGACTAAATTAGGACACTTAAGCTCCCAGATAGCTTAATATAGCTATTAGAAACTTTAAAACCTTGATTAGTATCAAAAAGCAAAAATACCAAAAAATACAAAAAAATAGTGTAAAAATAAAAAAGAAGAAAGAGGGAAGAAGAAAGCAAGACGAAGGATGATTCAAGAATGGTTCTGGTTTAGTGCTTCATGGGAAGCTATAGGATAAGTTCTTGGCTCATGGTTCTGTGTTTGAAACAAGATTGCAAAAATTTGTAAGCTTTTGTGATTTTTTCATTATGTGTGTTCTTGTGTTCTAGGTTTATTGCTCTTTGATTTCATGTTTGTGAGTTGTTATTAAGTAGTTATAAAGCTTTAAATCAGTAACTTGTTCATTGGATTTCAAAGTTGTTAGAAAATCTCAATTTTACAGTGTTAATAGCATTTTGGTCATATTTGTGTTTTGTACTTGTGTTCTTGTTGATTTGTGTTCCTTTGATCTTGTTGAATGATAGTATAAAGGTCTGAATCAGTATATTTGGTTATATCTGTCATTAGCTTTGAAAATCAAAACCTTAAGTCTCTTATAGGACTGTTTGGATTAACTAGTTTTTCTATGTTCTTGTGTGCTTTGGCTATTGTTCTTACTTGTTTCATGTCACTAGGGTCATATTAGTATCATACTAGTCATAATATATAGTCATTGTTTCATAAAAAGTCAAAATCCTAGTTAAATCTTTGTAGTTTGTTGTCTGTTAAAAGTTTGAGTACCATTTTCATAGTACTAGTTTAAAACCTGTTAATCTAGCTTAATTCCACCTTAGTTTAACATAATATAACATAATCAATAAGTAAATTTGATCCAAAGTTCATATTAGTCAACTTAGTAGGTAATTTAAAAAGTCAAAATTTTCAGTTATATAAATTTTTGAATAAACTAGATAATTTTCTGTAGGATTCATTACTTAGTTTTATAACTTGTGCTTTTAGATAATTAATATTTTGTTGCTTGTCTTAGTCATAGTATTTTTCATAATTTTTATATAGCTTGTTTAACTGCTTATTTAGTGCTTTGCAATTAGCACTTTTTCATAATTGTGTCCTGTGCATTGGTTTTTAAGCCATTTTCATAAGCTTGCACAAGCTTAATCTGTGCTTGTTAGTTTGTGTATTTTGGTTTTTCTAGAAGCCCTTCTGGCTAGTTGTCTTTGTGTGTGCTTATATTGTCATTATCTGCTTATTGGATTGCTTAAATTTGCTTATCATGTTCAACAAAACCAACCATTATACTGAGCAATCAGTGTAAGTGAGCCATCTTCACAAGCTCATCAAAAGCTCATGACTGAGCTTAAGCTTGTGATCTCTAGCTTTTTATAAAGCTAAGCAACCATATTCAAAGTTTTAAAGCTCATTTCCCATTTTCAAGCTTATTTAATAAGCCTGCAACAAGCTTTTACCTTGTCCCATTTATTGTGTACACTGACTCATCAGTGTATACAAGCCACTTTCATAAGCTCCTAAAAAGCTCTCTAGTGGACCCCACTAGGTAAACTTTGGATTTTTGGAAACCTTACCAGCCCATATTGCTACTCCAATAATCATTTTGGCCTTTTGAGCTTATTTTATAAGCTTATTTTGACCAAATAGTTCACTGCAAGGGTGTTTGGAAATCAGTGTATTTGGATTTGCTTATTTGCTTTTTACAAGCTTATTGGTTAAATCCAGTGTACCATCTTATTCATAATTGTTTATTGTACTTATTTAAATCTTATTGTAGCTTGTTCTCTCCCTGGTTCAGTCTTATTAGCTTATCATTTGCTTTTTCACCTTAAAAATCTCAGTGTTGAGCTTATTTCCTTGCACACTGCTTAGTTTTGAGTTACACAAAAAGTGATTTCACAAAAATTGCTTATTTTTAGTGTATAATCATTTCTCAAAAAGAAAATTCCAAAAATCATCACTTTTAATAAATTGATAGCTTCTATTTAAGCCATTTGGCTTATTGTTCAGCTTTTTCAAAAAGCAATTTTCATTTTTATAATTTTCATAAGTTCCTGGTTACTTTTAGTATTTATAATAATTTTCTTAGATTTTATCTTTTCATTTAGTAATTATAATAATTAATATTACTTAAATTAGTTTTAATTAAAAAACCAAAAAGAAAATCACTTATTGTTTATTTTTAATCACTAGTATCTTTTTATAATTTTTCTGGTTCTTATTAATTATAAAGTATTTTTAGAAACTAGTTTCAGAGTTTTTACTGTTCATTTACTATTATTCTCATTTAAATTAGTTTAAATAGTTTTTAATTAGTAATTAAGTAAATAATTAATAAAATAGTGTAATAATAATTTTTATAAACTTTTTATAATATTTTAAGGTTCCTGTATTAGTTAATTAGTTTTATAAAATATTTTATAATTTTCTAAGTCATTTTTAGTATTATTACTAATTTAAATTAGTTAATTAGTTTAATTAGTTTAATTAAGTAATTAATTAATATTAAATTCAGAAAAAGACAAAAATATTTAATTTCAATTTTTATATTTCTCTTAAGTTATTTTAAAGGTTTAGAAATTAATTTTGCAAATTTTTAGTGTAATCTTGTAATCTTAATCCTTTTTAGATTTGTTATAAATTAGTTTTAATTAACTTTTTAAATAGATTTAGTAATCAATTAATATTTAAATATTAAAATAATCAAAAAAATAATTTTCTTTTTAACTTAATTTTTTTTTTAATTTTAAGTTTATAGAAGTTTCATTTTCACCCCTTCTAGTTTATATTTGTTCATATTTTACCTTATTCCCATTTTTCCAGTACGCATTTAGGTTTTTAGGATTATTTGCATTTCTGTGTTTGTTAATACTGTTCCATTATCATTCCAAGCAATCATTGGTGTAAAATCAAATCCAAATCTTTATCTGGTTACTATTCCTGAATCACTCATTCCCATAACGTTTTCAAAATACCATTTCAATCTCGCTGGGACTTAACGACCCGGGGATACACTGTGCTTACACCGGATCATAAATTGATCACTTCCTCTCTCATAGCCTGACTTAGTTGACCAGGAACCCCTGGTTGACTTAGTTGACTGTTTGGGAGAAGTCACTTACTCAACCCCCATCCTCGCCACCTCTCCTCCATTTTCTTGCTCGCCAAACCAAACGCACCCTATAAATAGCGAGCACCCCATCTCCTTTCACTTCACACCTCCCCTCTGTTCTTTAATTACCTCATATATTCTGTAGTACTAAGTCCTTAGAACCCATAGAAGTCGAGTACCATAGCCCTAGATCCTTGTCGAATCCCATTTTGGCTGAGAAAAACCCTAGATCCCACGTTAGGACTCCCACGACCTAGGTAAGCTTCGTTTTTTATTCTAGTAGTCTTATTAATGACCTAGGATACTTAGGATATGCCTTATAACCCTTAGAAGAGCCTTGACCATTTTCATTTAGAAGTTTTCATTTCAAAACCTTAATTTTAGATAATTATGTGTTTTTGTGCTAAATTGCCTAATTATGTGCTATAATCTTATTTAGGAGACTTAGTTAAGTATATATTAGCTAAACATAAACTAGGAAACTCTTTTGTTTCATAAAAATATAATTTACATGTTAAAAGGACTAGTTTTGCAAATGTTTTCATGCATAAGGGTATATATGGTAACTTTCTTAAAATATGAAGTCCAAGGACTATTTTTAACATTTCTTAGAAGTTATAAGTATAAGGACTCTTTTTGCAAAGTTCTAAAACCCTATGATAGAAAGTAAAATATGTTATAAACTTATAAGGACTAGTTTTGCAAATATTGTTAAGTTAAGGGTATAAAGGGTAAATAATGAAAGTTAGTGTAGTCTAAGGATCATTTATGTCATTTCTCTAAAATATATAAGTATAGGGACTAATTGTGTAAAAGTTATAAAGTTATATGCTTAAATGTTATAAGTTTATAAGTTTAGGGTAGAAATTGTAAATATGTAAACTTGAAGGGTATAAACGGACTATTTTCATATAAGTATAAAAACCTATTTTTAGTTAATAACATAACACAATACTAGGGAACTTCATGTGAGGGGTTTCATTTGGGTATTCGTTTTGACGAGTTTGTTGGGTTTACGATTTAAGGTGCCCTGGCTCCTCAAACATTTACTACATGACATCTGAATTATGATGGCCCGAACGGTGTTATGTTATAACTAATATCTAATAACAACATGACACAATACTAGGGAACTTCATGTGAGGAATATATACTTCTGAATTATGATGACCCGAACGGTATTATGTTAAGTAACATAATACAATACTATGGAACTTCATGTGAGGAGTATATATTCCTGGATTATGATGGCCTGAACGGTGTTATGTTATATATAGAAACCCTAAAGAGTGACTACTTAAAAACCTAAACGAGGACTTGACATACACACACCTACACTACTCTCAGGACACGTGAGTGAGCTGTCTAAACCCCTACTTTACTTACCTTAGACTCAGGTGAGTTTTCATAGCCTCACTTTTAAATGCTTTACAAACCCTGTGAGGGGGATACATGCTTTAAATCGAATACAAGTCTTTTTCTTTGGTTATTGCACGAGTGAACTACTTGCCACCACTACACATCTAAATTCATGAATCTAATCACTTGCGAGTGAACGCGAATATAATTGATAGATCTATTGGAGTTTGACAACTCCCGTTGGTATTACCTCTCTCTGGAGGATACCAATAAGTATTATATTTTGAACCTTCTGAAGGGTTAACTTTGGCAAGTTACCCTTCCCGTCTCATCATGGTTTGGTCTGCAGACCCCATGATCTGGACTGTTAACGTGTGGTTCATGAGCTTAGTGCAATATACCCTATATCTCTAAACTCTTCCACACATTGGGTTTAAGCTGAACCCTGTGGAACTTGTATTCACTCTATATCTACTTAAACCTATGACTCTCACTCAACCTTGGTGTTGACTTTTAAGCATGTTATCCTAGTTAATTGAGCTCTTTAGGAACCCTGGCACGGAGAAGAACTGGACATGAGGATGTCCATAATAGCTATCATTCATCTGTTTTTGCTTTAAAACGTATCTTAGGGACCTCTCTTTTGGTAAAAGTATATCTTTTACTCTAAAAACTCTGATGAATAAATGAATGATAACACCTTTTTCAAAAACGTCTCTTTTCGAGTCGTTTTATATTATCTTGTCTTTGTTTCCATGAAGTAATACCCCAACTCTAAATCCGCTGCGATCTATGAAAAGGGGGGGGGGGTGTTATAGACAAAATATTTGAACACAAGTTGGTCTCAAAATCAAAAGATAGAGTCACGCATGGGAGAATGAGTCACTGATCAACGTTTTCTTCACCGGATAAGGTTGCAGACATCTTACAGAAGGTATGCATACGGATATGATTTCCATTAATATACATTAGCAGTATGGAAAATGAATAATTGGACTTAAAATCATGCATCTCATTGATTTTTACATTTTTGTAGGTCCTGTACTAGTGAAAGTGTGAACAGATTCCACTCAATGCAAGATTTACAGGTAACAAATTAGATGAATAAATAGTTCGCTATTGTGACGTATATCTTACAATTATTTGAGTGTTTGCTTAAAATTTGTCAAAGTGATCTCTTTAGTAACAAAAGATATAGGGAGTTGATATGTGAGAATATTAAACGCGTTTGGAATATAATATAAATGCACAAATATTTACAATCTAATTTTAGTGATGTTTTTCTTTTTAGATGTTGCTGGAAGCACGAAGTTAAAAAGGGCTGATTCTTAACATATCCAAAAGCTTGGTGGACTCACTAGAAGGCGAAAGGATACCATAACGCAAAATTTATAATTAGCGGTGGAAAAATTGCACATTAAAAATCCTGAATTAATCAATAAATCAGTTTTTAAACATTTCAACAGTTACCTTTTCAGCTAACTGTCTAAATTCTAATTTGTACCAATTTGTGTCCCATTAATATAAATAACTCACATTGACACACTTTCACATAAAGTGGTTGCTTTGTGGTAATTTATTTTATATATTGCATTCTGTTGAATGCTACGTGTATAGGCTTTGAACGAAGGGTAGGTGGAAACGATAGAAACCGAAGTAGGAGGAGGAGTTTGAGTCCTCACATAAGCAAGGGCAAGGGCATGGGTCTAGGTAACACGAGGGACCAGGGCAGGGCTAAGAGTTCTTCCACAGAGGTGGTACGAACAAAACCAGATAGTGATTCAACAAAAAGGTGGAGTGATAGACCATTGTAATAAGCACATTGCTAAATGTTTATTTTCAAGTGATAATTAGTCGTGAGCATAAGTCATAAGTACGAGACCACAGTTTATATACGTATCCATAACCACATTTATGCATATACATAGGTTTTCTTGCTATCAACGTTTCATGTTTGATTACTGACCTACTTATTTTGGTTTTTGCTTTCTGTTATAGGATTATGTGACTACGATATTTTGATAACTTTACTGCTAATGTTTTTCGGAGAGAGTACTGTTAACCTCGACCTTTGGGATGCTGCTGGTAAGTTTGCTTCTCTTCGAAAATCATATAGTTTTACATTTTCACGATTAATTACCTTTGTATATAACATACATCTATTTTTGGCGATTGCTCATTTAGAAAGTGAACATGAGATCAACCTTAGTAAAACACGAGTCCGATGACCGCTCAAATTTATTTCTTTTCATTTATATGCATCGGTGATAGGTTGTTTGCAAAATTCACCACTCACTATTATTTTGAATAACTGAATTTGGTTTTATGCTGTTTGTCTAAAGGTTTGGTGAAATTTTCAAATTAGTTAGTAAAATACATTTTGATTGTTCAAAAAAGATATATTTTGATTTTTTTTATATAAGTTTAAAATTTAGGACTGGATCACGCCATCTTTTTGAATTCAACAAGATGCTTGGCTTTGATTCTTTAAATATTGTTGCAGCATATTGCAATGAAACTTAAGCTAATGATGGTTTCATTATGTTACATGACCAACCAAGTAAGCTTATGATGGATCTAAACACACTCCTTGTGTTGGTGATACTTTCAGTAATACTAACAAGCACACGGAATTTACTTATTAGCACTTAGAAGATTTGCTTTGTATATTGTTGTGTGAGTAAGAACAGTTGTATGTAAGTAACACAATGTTTAACCAAACTTGTAGCTTCAATATATTGAATACGAGTGATCTGAATATCACTAGGGTTTACACCTTGAAGCTCTTAGAAACACGTACCAATAACAATGACCTAGGATCTCCATTTATAGAACAAGGAGTCCTTTACAAGATAAGTATTAAGCTATCTAAATAGAATATACACAATATCTTTTCTATACTTATCTACACGAATACATAAGTTATCTAATAGCAGTGGTAATAATATGTACTAGCAGTGGTAATGTGTTTCCACTGCTAGTGCATTCTTCAGCAGTGTCTTCCACAATACTATCAGTGGTAACTTTATTCCCAACAATCCTCCCCTAAACTTATGATTTCTCTGCAAATCAATAAGTTTCTTCAAACTACATCATCTCTTTAGGATTTGGGGAATTCTTCCAAACACTTCACTTTCTTCTTAAGTTCTGAACTGCTCTAGAACATTGTTCTTGAATCCTATGTATCAATGCCCTTACCTTCTTAGTATCTTCATGAACTCTTATACTTGTAGACAGCATCACTGATGTGTGCGGGATTGCGACCACGCAACAGGTTTTACCTCTCAAGGGATCTCAAGAGGCTTACAATCCCACCAGGCAGTGTACCTGACCGATGTAGTACAGTGTAGTGGTAAGTACAGGGGATTGATCGTTCTCCACAGGGAATAGTGTTCGTTAGGTATGAAAAACTACTCTAATAGGTCAAAGGGTGAGGGATGATTATTTTTGTATTTTTATATTTTTTAGAAAGCAAGTAAAATCTCGGGTTTGAAGGAGTGGGCGGAATTAGTTGCTAGCCAACTAACCCAAAAACTACTATTGCAAATAAAAATAAAAATAACTAAAACTAAGTGGTTGTGAAACTTATATGGAGACAAGTGTGTTTACTTAGATTTCCTTACTCGCTAACTATCTTTCACCGGTTAATTAGTGTGTATTAATTGTGTGGATGACGGGTGTATTCCTTAATACCAGTCGTGGGGTGGCGTACGTACTTCCCCAACTCTATAAGCTCCTACTTCACTCCTATGTCGAGCCGGCTAAGAAGCTCCTAACATGGGATCATTAGAATTCGCTCATGCATTAAATACAACCATAATAACCTAGTACGCATTGGTTCATGTTTCTTAAGACGTTCAAGCACGTTACCATATAGGAGATTGGCTAGTTTTCTTAAGCCTAACATCGATAAACATTCATCCAATACAATTAATAACACACCAACAACAAGTAATCAATAGTTAGGTTTCATTAGATCTAAGCAAACACAAGATAAACCTAGCCTAGCATGTTAATTAAAAGACAAGCATAAGATATAATTAACCAACACATAGACATATTGATTAATTCGAATGGAGACTTATTAATTGAACATGGGAGAATCAAGGGTGAAAAACCCTTGAAAAAGCTGTCAAAATCGTCTAGGATTTTTTCCCCAAAAGTTGCACACTAAAGTATTTATAGAGAATACACTCTGACGGCGTCAGGCTTTAGGTGCTGACGCCGTCAGCTCGCCGCCATTAGGGTTCTCGGATGGCCTAGATCCATGTCTGACGCCGTCACTTGTAAATATGCTCTGGGCCGTCACTCTTTAACTTAACACCTGATGGCCTAGGAATATTAACACCTGACGCCGTCAGGTGTTATTTCCATGTTTTCTTCTTAGGGCGTCACGTATAGTCTGAATCCACTCCTTTGTCATAGTTGGCTGACGACGTCACCTTGTGACTCTGACGCCGTCAGGAAGGATTTCCAGCATGCTTTTGAGACTTTGTCATTTTCTTCACTTTATGCTCCAAAAACGCCTAAAATGATGTGTTTTCCAGAATTCTTCTCAAAAGTACCTAAAATGACAAAAGGAACGATTTAAGGCAATATTTGATCATATTAACTCGAATTAGGGCTTAAATGACCCCCTAAAACGGGTACACTTTTCACCTCATCAAATACCCTTATACTTGGGATTTGCTTGTCCTCAAGCAAATAGGCTTTTATTCCAATCAAAATATGAGTTAGGGGTCATTTAACACTAATATAAAAGAAATTACAACAAATAGTTGTTCGACCCTAATCATAATAAGCACGGAAATCATACACTAGCACCTCACAAATAGTGTTCGGATACTCTCATCTCTCGGGTGTTATAAACCTATATAACTACATTGGAAATGGAATAAAGTCACTCACTACCTATCATAGCAAACAGATTACCATAGGCTTGGGAGAGGATCAATTACTCCTCCACTAGGCGTAAGCACCTAAGATAAACTATCAAAGAGGGCTTTCCAAAGGGTTGTAATGTAAGGTGTAGGGATATGAAGTCTGCAATTTCAATTTCATCAAATCTTTTCTTATTTGCAACTTCATCTTCACTAAGCTTTCTAGCAATTTCAGCATCATAATCAACCTGAGCTTGTACTCTCTTCTTAACCTTCTTACTTGGTTGCTCTTTACTCTGCAATACTGCTTTACCTTTTTCTTTCCTTATCTTCTCAATTTCTTCATCTGCAGTGGTAATGGTCTGACCAGCAGTGGGAACCATTTGCTCTGCAGTGGTAACAGGAACTTCAGTGGAAATTGGGTCTGCAGTGGAAATATTTGTTGCAGCAGTGGAAAATATTTGCTCTTGTTGATCTGTATCAAATTGCTGTAGAGGAATTTCTTGTTCTCCAATATCATCCATTGGCTTAAATGCCAAATCTTTAATGCCAAAATCAGCATCAATATCATCTAATTCCTCTACTTCCCTGAAATCAATTCTCCTCCCCTTAGTCTCAGCATCTGTTTTCCTTCCTTGTTTAGGAGAATAACCAAAATCATCAAAGAAATCTTCACTGGGTGAGGATGAGGAAGAAATCACCATGTTTGCAGTCCTCTTTTGTTGCTTAAACCCCTGTACTTCATCATTCAGTGCTTGAATCTCTTGTTTCAATGCAGTAACATCATTGGCATGTTGCTCCTTAACTTGTGCCAATTCTTTCTCTAGAGATTCAACCTGCTTAGTTAACTTGGTACATAATTCCATCAATTCCGTAGGTTGCTCACTGCCCTCAACACTTCCAACTGTATTACCTGTTGGGAGAGGTGAATCATAGGGCATAGGTTCAGATTCCATCCTAGGTGGACTAGGTGGAAGCCTGGAACCACCACTGCTTGTTCCAACACCAAAAGGATCAGGAACATGTTGTGTTTGGATGAAAGGAGTTGGTTGTTTCTGCCTCCTCTCATATGTGTGAGTAACTGGTGGAGTATAGTCAATGGTTGGAACTGTGATAATGGGTGTGTTTTGAGATACAACTGGGATTGTTGCATCCTCACCCTGTACCTGTGAAATCTTTGCAAGCATTTGATGAAAAAGTGGCCTATAAACCCAAGTACCAGCCTTATCCATATTTTGAAAAACTTTGAGCTTAAGGTGTCTGATTTTATAAACTCTTTTGTGGGTTGCAGTGGAAATTCATTTAACACTGCTTGCATAAACCTTGGGTACATCAAAAATTTTGTTGAACTTTGTACATTGCCTTTCATACTTGTAAAAATATAGTTAGACCAATTGAAAATCCTATCTGTAGCTAGACATACCAGAGGGTAAGCCATTGGTGAACTAGATTGTTCATAAGATGTTTTCTTAGGACTAAGGCAATGTAACAAAGTATGAATCAAAAATCTCCATTGGGGACAAAAACCACTCTTTTTGAAAGTAGCCTTTTTGTCAGTGGTATTATACCCCATGGATGAAAGATTTTCCCAAATTTCTGGCATAGGTAATGTGATGATACCATTGAGATCATCTAATTGGAGAATCCTCCTCAAAGATGACTCAGTAACATCAATAGTTACCCCATCCACTGTGGCTCTAAGAGTATCCACAGATTCATGTGTATCTCTATTTTCAATGGTTATGGACTCAACAGAGTTCCAAAACTGCTTGATTTGAGAGATATAGATTGTGGGATTAAGAAGTAAAGCATACCTCACATGAGTAGTGTTTAGAAAATCCACAATCTGATGAAAAAGGGGTCCACGCTTATCGTTTGACTTTTCCAAATTAGCCACTTGGTTGTGCTCATCTGCAAAGGTGATCGAAACCATAGAATCTTTTTATGAAAAAGCAGTTGTGTTAGTATGAATTGTATAAAGAACTCGCCAATTGAGAGAATAATATAAATACTGCTAGGGTTTGAGATTTGTTACTCAAGAAAGATTATCTAAGGAAAAGATAAATTATAATTAGGAAAGTAGATAATCTTCTAAAAATTTTACCCTATTAATATGGAAAGTAGTTACTCTCAACGGCTAGTAAAAAGATTTATTACTGACACAACAGTTGTAACGGCTAGTTCAACAGTGGTAAAAATAACACTGTCAGTGGAAAATGTGAACTAGCAGTGGAAATTTTTCACAAAAATTTTCAAGAGCAGTGGTAAAATAAACATATGAAAATTAGACTGCTCTTATTGTAGTTTTTAGCAAACTACCAGCTATCAACGGATTTGATGTGTCTTTACCATGAGCCGTTTGCTATGGACTAGCCAACTCTTAATCATAAAGAATATGGTGAGTTGATGACCATATAGTTTTTGGTAAACTATCAACCATAAATGGATTTGTTAAGTCTTTACCAGTAGCCGTTTGCTCTGGACTAGTTGATTCTTATGTGTGTTAGACATGGTGAATCAATAACCATTTGTTGTGTATCTCAGTTATACACCTTTTATGATCAACTCCCAGCAAGAATTTTGGTTATGTACCTGAAAGTGTTAGTAATATACAAAAAATATCTATAACCAACTTGCTTTTAACCACAATTACTTTTAACCAAGCCACTATTCACAAATATCTTCTAAAAGTCAACTCTCCAATATCTTTATTTACTTTTCAACCTACCAAAATAGGTGAAAGTAAATACTTCAATTAATGAGTTCTATTAGTTGACTTTGCCTATTTAAAGAAGCTCGGCTCTCCATTCTCATTACCAAAACACATTGTACTTTTCACACAAACCCTAAGAATCACAATGAGTAAACTTCCAAACATAGTGAACATCTCCTCTGATTCTTCTGCTTCAGAAGAATTTGTCATGTCTTCTGATTCATCCTCTGAAGCAACAGGATGGTCAAGCTATTTTCCACCTTGTGCTTCAGCCTCTTCATCAAGAAAGCCACCAAAGAAGACAACTTCTAAGCCTGTTGCTCAACCTTTATCTGCACCAGCACCAACACCAGCATCTGCTCCTGCACAATCTCTGGAGTTAAACTCCAGCTCATCTGATGATTCAGATGAAGAAGAGTCCTTCTCCTAGATTGCTTGTCCTAGATTGCAATCTACTTTTGAGAATAAAAGGAAGAATGCACAGAAGAACAAGCACAACTACCAAGGCAAGGGAAAGAAGCCTGCAGAGTAGCTTGTGTAGGGTGTAAGGGTGTAGGTGGTTAGGGTTGTATGTTTTGTGTTTTGTTGATGGTTGTTTGTACTCTCTTTCCATGTAGTGAAACCTTTTCTTATGATGGAATGAAGTTTCTTTGATTTTACTTTTTCCACTGTGAGAGCACAAGTTACCACTGCTTGCATTATTGTTTCCACTGTTATCTTTGTTCTCTGCATAAAAGTTAGTGGACAAACAAAATACAAACATATATACATACATATACAACAATTTTAGTACCAAAAACCTCCCCTCAACACCAAAGACCATTAGACACAAAAATTTATGGATTAAGCATTCCAATACCTGTTACCAAGTACTAAAATCTACCCACATCTAGACTTTTGTTAATAAATCAGCATAGTTATCATCCGTATGGATTTTGACAACCTGAATTAGCCTTTTCTCATAACAATCTCTTATAAAATGATGTCTAATTTCAATATGTTTAGTCTTTGTGTGTTAAACTGGATTCTTAATTATGCAAGTGGTACTACTATTGTCAATATAAATGATGGTATTCATAAAATTGTACCCATAGTCAAAAAGTTGATTTTGAAGCCATAGAACTTGAGCACAGCAACTTGCAGTAGCCACATACTCTGCCTCAGTTGATGAATTAGCCACCATTGTTTGTTTCTTGCACTGCCATGACACCAATCTATTTCCAAGAAATTGACATCCACCTGTAGTAGATTTTCTATCCAAGCTTGCTGCAGCATAGTCACTATCTGAGTAAGTAACTAATTCTAGAGGTGATTCTCTAGGATACCACAATCCCAGATTAGGAAATGCTTTCAGATACTTGAAAATCTTCTTCTCAGCAGTCAAGTGAGAAATCTTGGGAGTGACCTGAAACCTTGCACAAGCACATACTGCAAACATAATGTCTGGCCTAGATGATGTAAGATACATCAAAGAGCCAATCATAGATCTGTACATGTGCACATCAACTGCTTCACCAGTATTTTCCTTCAAAAGTTGATGTGTAGTCTTGTCTGCAGGGGTGCTACTTGACTTAGCATCAGCGAATTTGAACTTCCTTTGTTGGGAATAAAGTTACCACTGATAGTATTATGGAAGACACTGCTGAAGAATGCACTAGCAGTGGAAACACATTACCACTGCTAGTACATATTATTACCACTGCTATTAGATAACTTATGTATTCGTGTAGATAAGTATAGAAAAGATATTGTGTATATTCTATTTAGATAGCTTAATACTTATCTTGTAAAGGACTCCTTGTTCTATAAAAGGAGATCCTAGGTCATTGTTATTGGTACGTGTTTCTAAGAGCTTCAAGGTGTAAACCCTAGTGATATTCAGATCACTCGTATTCAATATATTGAAGCTACAAGTCTGGTTAAACATTGTCTTACTTGCATACAATTGTTCTTACTCACACAACGACATACAAATCAAATCTTCTAAGTGCTATGGAGATGGAAAACAGTCAGTCCAACTCTGCTCCAAGGCTTCCAAAACTTAAACTCAATGAGTTTGAGATGTGGAGGATCATGATAGAGCAGTACTTTCTCATCCAAGATTATGCTTTGTGGGAAATCATCTTAACTGGTGATTCCTTCAAGCCTGAGAAGGCTGGTGACAAAGAAATAATAACAGTTTCTGTGCCTACTACAACAGATGAAAGAACTCATAAGAAGAATGATATGAAGGCCAGAATTTTGTTGCTAATGACTCTTCCTAAAGATCAAATTATTGCTTTTAGCAAGTTCAAGACAGCAAAAGAACTTTTTGAAGAGATCTGCTCAGTGTTTGGTGGCAATGATGCTACTAAGAAGACTCAAAAGACATTGTTGAAGCAAAGTTATGAAAATTTTTCTGCTTCAAGCAATGAATCTCTTGACAACATGTTTACCAAACTCCAGAAGATTGTCACTCAATTGACTGTGTTTGGAATTGAGGTAGGACAGGAAGACCTCAACTTGAAGTTCCTAAGAAGTTTGCCTACTGAGTTTCATACCAATGTTACAGTCTGGGAGAACAAACCTGAGATTGAAACAATGAAGCTCAATGATCTTTAAAATAACTTCAAGCTGATTGAACAAAGATTGAAGAAGGCAGGAAAGCTTGGGTCAAGCTCTAGTAGCTCGGCATTGATGTCAACCTCTGTTGACAGTGATGATTCTGAAGATGACAATGATGATGACTTTGCCACTGTTGGTTCTACAGTTTCCACTGGTAATGCTCTTGTTACCACTGCAGGTTCAAAGAAGAAGGTTGCTGGTATTGGAGATCCTACCTTTTATGCCTTCATCTCCACTCAAGTAAATGGCTCTATACTAACTCATGAAAACATAGAACAAATTGATGATGATGACNGCTGATTGAACAAAGATTGAAGAAGGCAGGAAAGCTTGGGTCAAGCTCTAGTAGCTCGGCATTGATGTCAACCTCTGTTGACAGTGATGATTCTGAAGATGACAGTGATGATGACTTTGCCACTGCTGGTTCTACAGTTTCCACTGGTAATGCTCTTGTTACCACTGCAGGTTCAAAGAAGAAGGTTGCTGGTATTGGAGATCCTACCTTTTATGCCTTCATCTCCACTAAAGTAAATGGCTCTATACTAACTCATGAAAACATAGAGCAAATTGATGATGATGACTTGGAGGAGATGGACATAAAGTGGCAGATAGCTCTTCTTAGCATGAGGGCTAGGAAATGTGATGAGACGAAAAATGTTACATTTTTAGGGGTCAGTTTGAGTCCTAATTCGTATATTATTTGATCGGATTTCACCCAAAGTCGTTTCTTTTCTCATTTTAGGTACTTTTGAGGAGGAAATCATAAGAGAAGCATTTTCGGGCGTTTTCGGAGTGAAAAAGTGCGGAAAACAACAAAATCTCAAAAGACCCTAAAGTGCACAGAAGGTGACGGCGTCACAAGCTTCAACGTGACGACGTCAGGAACAACTGAAGTAAAGAAATTGGAAGTTACTCATGACGGGCCAGAGAGTTTTTGGCCTAGTTTGGTGACGGCGTCAGGGAAGGCCGTCAGATCTGGAACAAGGCGGCATGACGACGTCAAGAAGGCCATCACAAAACCCTAGTCGTCGGTGTGACGGCGTCACACCTTGGG
>LBNU01031095.1:58321-78142 GCA_014162995.1 Artemisia annua | reverse complement strand
TGAGGCGGAGGGGACCTTAAGTAAGGTGATTGTGCCTCTTCCTCAGCCCAAGCTACAAGTTCATCAACAGACATATTACTAGCATCCTTTTTCCACTGATCATGTTGTCTTTTTTTAGATGTACATTCAGAGTCCGAACTATCTAGACACAAGTTATGGTGGTAATAAGGTGCTAAGTTTTGTGGTGTATGAGCAACAAACAACTCAACTAACTTATGCTTCTTAGCTAGGTCGACAAAGCATGGACATCCGCATCCCTTTCAACTATTTTTAACCCTCCACTATCGATGTCCAACTCAGGTATGCAAAAGTATACAGCCCAAATGTTTTGTCGTATCTTAGCAAGTAATAAATCTAAGAGTGGACTAAACATGATCCTACTACTAGATGATGCCTCCATTAGTAACTCCCTACCATACTCATACCTCAACGGGTCAAACATAAACACACCATTAAAGAGTATCTTGAATACCACATCCAGTGGTATCTCCATCAGAACCTGTATAAACGAAATTAATTAAAAAAAACCCTAATTCGACAGAAAACCCTAAAAAACTAATTTTATTCATATATTAATACAATTTGGGTAAAAAAACAATAAATAATAAATGGAATGTACCTTATGTCTTCACAATTTTAGGAAACCGACAATCAAGTTGTTCTATTTAATATGAAATCTGAATTAGGGTTTCAGATATGATTTGGGGCTTTTGATAGTGATGTATCTTATCTCAATTGTGTGGTCCTAATAAAGGATATACGCTGTACTTGTTTATGAATATCGGATACAAAAGTAGATGATAACGTTTGGGTGAGGAGGGCGTGTGGTAGGGAAGAGAGAGGCTTGTGTTGTTTATGTGATGTGGAAGGGAAAAAAAAAGTATATAAAAGTTATTACTGGTAACCGGGTAGGGAAGTTAAAATTTGCACACAAGAGGACAAAATAGTCGAGTATCTTGGTGACATAAGATTTTTTTTTTTTGTTCACTACTCGAAACTAATATTTGTGGCAAGTATGGTACGTTTTGCAAGTATTAGCCCTTTAATATTTTCCTACTCACTTTTGAATGAAAGTTTTAGCATAAAAACGTTTACCACTTTCCTTCCCTTTTTATAATTTAATTTCACTTTCCCTCTAAAAACAACTTGAGAACCCACTTTTTTTTTTTTTTTTTTTTTTTTTTTTTTTACTTCATTTTCTTTCTCTTTCCTTTACTTTTTTTCACCCTTAAAAACAAAGTTTTAAGTTGTTCTTTTGCCACAAATTACAAAAACCCTACATAAATTTTTATCTATTAAGATTGAATCAATTTTAACAATTAACACTATTAATAAAAGGTCATGCAAGGAAAACATATCTTGCTAAAATTTATAGTTTTACGTAATGTGAATGCGGCAAATACTGCATGAAAAGGAAACTTCACACGCGCACAACATTAGTAGTAATTCTTGGGCCCAGCCATCTTGTCTGATTTGATGATTTGACTAGATTCACAAAAATAAATCATTGGACAGACCAGTTCAAACAGCATACCTTTTATATGGATTTGTTTTAACATTTTCAATCTGTTAGATCATAAAAAGGCAAAAACAACAGACACTTTTGGTTTTTAGTTTGGTTATGTCTGATATGGCTCAGATGAAAGATTTATCTTTAGAACCACCAGCTCCTGCGGTTTCTGGTGAGACTAGATATCTAACGCGGCTTTGGGTCTCCCAGGGGAGATCATCTCAATCCGCAATCACAACAAGTGGTATGTTTTATTCCTGTTTTCATTTCTAGCTAGCTAGTTGTAAAATAATAAAGGGGTGTTTGTTTTAGCTTATATATGTGGATTGTGAGCTTATTTGTGTTTTGGCTTATATTTCAATTTTCGGCTTATTTTGAGACTTTTGGCCTTATATAAGTTTATTATCATATGATGAACTTATATAAGCCCAAAAGTTTTAAAATAAGCCAAAAAATCGTGGCTTATGAAATATAAGCCGAAAGCAAATAAGCTCATAAGCCCACATATAAGCTTAAACAAACACCCCTTAAAGCAAAGCCTTTTTTGTTTCCTTTTTAACTAAGCGACTAAAAAGGTTTGTATTCCGTCTAAACTATAGGGCTTGATAAGATAATACAGGACAAGATAAGAGCTTCACTCAAGTTATTAACTTTCCGTGAGCCAAAAGTTCTTGTCCAGTTTTGGTCGACTCGTGTTGTTGGAAAACAGCTCCAACTTACTACTGTGGACCAACCATATGGTCTTGGTGCAATTGATGACCGACTTAATACGTACCGGAGGGATTCTGATCAGCGCAACTTTTATGTTGTGGATAAGGATCATGAAGAAGAATTCCTTATTAGTCCTCCTGCTCGAGTATTTAGGCAAAGGTTGCCAGAATGGACTCCTGATATTACTAATTACAACCCAAAAGATTTTCCACAACAAGAGTGTGCGATACGTTGTAATCTCCATGGATATTTGGCTTTACCAGTTTTCGATTCAACTACAGGACTATGTGTTGGCGTGATTGAACTGTTGGCTTCTTCAAACTATACAAGTTTTGCTGATGAGGTTCATCAATTTCAAAGGGCATTGAAGGTTTCTATCTTATCTCTTACTCCGTATGTGTTTGTGGCTTCGTGCATTGGTACATTACATGGACCAAATCATTGTGGCTCGGCTGCTGCTTAGAATTCATACAATATATTATAAACATTGCTTTCGTATATTGACATTGTAAGAATCACGTTTTAAGGTTATATTGCTCTTTATGTTTTCCTCATTTCCATATTGTTGTGTTGCAGTCAGTAAATCTAACAACCAAGCTTGCACTCGATTCTCCTGCTTTAAAAGTAAGTTGGATTAACCAAGGTTTGATGCTACTCAAGTTTTTCATTAGACCCTAATCTACTTTTGAATGCTTATCCTTGAAGATGCCTTCGATATACAGGTTCACAATGAACACAGGGACAACAACTTGGAAAAGATTTTCAGTATTCTGAAAGATATTTGTGAAACTAACGAATTACCTCTAGCTCAGACATGGGCAATGTCTCCATTGTGTAGTTTTACATCCCATGAACAAATGCTAAAAAAGAGCTGCAATAGTTTTAATACAAGATGCCTTGGGAAAAGCTGCATGTCAACTGCTGGTCTGCCATTTTATGTACGAGACTTGAGCTCATGGCGATTTTGGGAAGCATGTCGAGAACGATACTTGGACAAGTCATGTGGCTTTGTGGGGAGGGCATTGTTGTCCCACGATTTAGATTACTGTGAGGATGTAACTAAACTCAGTGAAGAAGAATACCCTTTAGGTTCTTATGCACGAATGTGTGGATTGACAAGCTGCTTTGCGATCTTCTTGGATGGTGTTGAAAGTAATGATGGCTATGTCGTAGAGTTTTTTCTATCACCAACACAAGTTGATGGACCACCTACGAAGACCAAGACATTAGAGATGGTTTCATCTGATTCAGGGTCATTTGTAGCAGTTGAAGCTAAAACTAACTCTACCCATCACATGAACCAACTGTCACCAAAATTGCTGCTAAAAAGTGATATCATTACAGATATTGGAGAAAAAGCAATCCAGTGAAAAGAGGCCAAAAGCGTAAAATAGACAATCTTACAGTGGAGGCAGTTAGCAAACATCTTGGGAAACCAATAGATGAAGCTGCCAAAAGCCTTGATGGCAAGTCATTTAAAGTTGTTTATAATTCTTTCATTAATTCATATTTCTTCACCCATAATCAAATTTCTGACTTTTTTTTTTTTTTTTTTTTTTTTTTCCTTTTACAGTCAGCCGATCGACATTAAAGCGTTTTTTTGGGGATAATAATATGCCCAGTTGGTCATTAGCAAAGCACAACAAGAAAACTGCGCATGTTACCGCCTCAAAGCTGTCACAAAATTTGCAGTCTTCAAACATACTTTTTGGTTTATTTGCTGCTGTGTTCCTATTGGTTTGTAGCAAGCATAGCTATCTTCCTTTTGAATCAGATCCTATATACCAAGCAGCACGACTAATGGTATACCTGAATCGGTGGAAAAATAAGAAGTCAACCAAGGATGTGATACAGAACAGAGATCATCTTGCTGATTTGAAGCTTCCAGAGTCGAGTCTTGTTTATGCACCCCCAAAGCAGATTGTGGTCGGTGCTGTCTCAGATGCAACGAATGTGACAGTGATTGCAACTTTTAACGATGATAGAATAAAGTTCAGATTTCCAACTTCTTCGGGCCTGGTTGAACTAGAAAAAGAAGTAGCACAAAGGATTGGGTTAAAGGGTAAAAGGCTTCGCCTAAAATACAGGGATGAAGATGATGACCTAATACTCCTTACTTGTGATGCTGACTTACACAACCTTCTAGGGGCACGTACCAATAGTACTACTATCAAATTAATCATCGTATTGCTCGATGAATGAACCATATGAAATTACTTTTGCAATGGTTGTACAATGCTGTTTTATTTTATGCAAACTTTATGTTCTTGTTGCAATGGTGGTGCAATGTTACTTGTGCAATTACATATATATATCCCTCCAGAAGCTCAAAATTACATATATATTTAACTTAAATTTATAATTACATAACATATATATCCTCCTAGAAGCTTAAAAATTGCATATATATCCACCTGGAAGGAGGTTATCAAGTCCGACCGCGATGAATTATGGCCCCATTTTAAAGTGTGTACACACAACTGTTTATTTGTAGATATTCAACTCATTTATATAAGTCATATCTGTTGTATGTGTAGAGATTGTTCCAATGGGAAGTTGTGACTGATGTATTGGTTCGTGAGGTGTGGGAGGATAGTATGAAGAAGCGCTATCCGGAAATCATGTCAAAAGGCAAAAGATGAGTCAATTAAGATGGCACAGTTAGCCGGGGTTCAATTTGATGATCGACTTTTTTTCTTCAAGATCGTTATAGTGGAAAATTGATTAAATATTGTGTTGCAAAACTTGTAGATACTTAATGACAAAATAGTCGTTGAAACTGTCATTTTGGCCGCAATATATTGGTGAAAGTTAGTACCAAAAGGGGTGTTTGGTTCCTGATTTACTACTACAGCAAGGGGCATTTGGCACTGAGTTTACTGTTGCAGTCTATCTACGATTTCATCAATCTATAAATGGGTGTTTGGCTTCATTGTTTGCTGTCTTTGAAAGATTGTTATATATGAACTGGAAGTATCACTTTCTGGTGTCAATATGCGTGGAACTAGTAGCAGGTCCAAATGTGTTTTTTTGTATGGGTCAAAATGGGTCGGGTTGGGTTAAACTATGCCAATTTATGTCCAAAGTTTATAAATTTTCTGAGATTCATGTAGATAATTAGTGAATCAAACATTCAAACTTAATTATAAAGGTTGTATTACTTCAACGTTATGATCTTTGACCAAACTTAATTTGGGGCCGATACGATAACATAACATTTTTTGTTACTTTCAATCTGTTTTTTTAGCTATTAATATAGTACTATTTTTTTATTTTGCAAGGTTTAACTATATTTGACCCATTACTGAGAGAATAAAGATCGATTCTACTTGTATGGTTCAAATTTATGATATAGATATGGCTGCCCATTTGTTGAAATAGTTTGAATGTTTAAAATTGAATTGGTGGTAGACTGGTGGTTACTACTTTGTGTTAGTATAGTGTTACAAGACATCTATATATATGAATTGTTAAGTTCCAAGGCATTCATGTGAATCTTTAAACACAAACTTGCGACATGCTAGTATGCGACTTTGATACTGTGATGTGAAGGTCTAAACACCAACTTTAAAGTGAACAAAATACTTGCTGGTGTCATTTTGTTTTTTGCAACTCAATGCTATCATTATATACTTGATGAATAATTTTGGGTTTTCAGTTTTGGTCTGGTCCGGGGCTGGCTGGTTCAAAGTCGAGGAAAGCTATAATAGATGACATATTAAACGACGACGACGTTGCAAGAGGTATTTACAACAAGATTCTCTATTCTTTTAAGGATGTATTTCTAATGTTATTTAAGTAACTAACTTAGCTTGTCTTCTGTCGTATGTCTAGAGATTGAAGATGGAATTAACAAGCAAAACGGTTGAGAGAAAGGGAACGAAGGTGTGGAAGATTGAGTGCAGTTTTCAGCATTGTTTTTTTTTTTTTTTTTTTTTTTTTTTTTTTTTTTTTTTTTTTTTTTAATGAATGTGAATTTGATGAGGTGAATTTGACTGAAAATTTTAATGTTTTCGAGTTTCAGTATGTTGTTATTTTAATTTGTGTGTTGCAGCTAATTATAAACTGGTTATTGAGACTGGATTTTTTTACGGGTCAAAACTGGATTTCCGCTGTTACAGTGGGTTAACAGGTCAAAATGGGTCAAAAGTTCAAAACTAGATTTGCCAAATATAAGCAAGACACTTTTGTTACAGCTTGCCAAACACCCATTTAAGTAGATGGATTTCTATGCTACTTAATTCAGTTTTGACCCGTAAAAAAATTGTTGCTGTTACAGTTTGCCAAACACCCCTTTAAGTGGTCACAGTGGGTTAACGGGTCAAAATTGTTGCTGTTACAGTTTACCAAACACCCCTTTAAGTGGCCACAGTGGGTTAATGGGTCAAAATTGTTGCTGTTATGATAACATCGTAACAAATCATTACTTTCATATTTTTTTTGCCTTATGTAGAAGATACATTACTACATTAGTATGGTGCAAAACGTGGGGATATTTATGTTGTCCAACTTTACTCGGCTTGCCTACCATATGTGAATTTTTTATGGAGTTAAAAGTCTTTGAAAATTTTCTGTTGATATCAGCACTGTTTTTTTTCTCTCCTCTAAATTTAATGTAGCATTTGTTCCTATTTTGGTGGGAACATTTGTGATCTCCATTACGGCATTACCAAGAGATTTGTCAATTTATAGTTGGTAAATAATTCAAAGACACTAACCACATGCGCTACGAGATATATGTAACATAGTGAACCAAAATAAAGCTTTCATTGTATAAGGTACACATTACTGTAACATAGATTTGTGTAGATCCAGCTTACATTGTCACCCACTATAAAAACAAAGACATAAGAATTCTAGACAATTGGCAACCACCAAATGTTTCATCAATCGATAAACACTGGTATCCCTTTACTTGAATATCCAATCCAACGTTAAAAGAAGCTTCAGTGAGTAACGCTTGGCTGGGTTGCACCTAGTACCAGTGACGAAGCCAGGATTTTATATACGGGTAGCGATTAACTAATACAATGTCATCGTGATAAAATATTCTAGACTTCTATTTCTAATGCATGTACGAAACATAACTTGCACTATAAAACCAGAATATTTTATGTAGTACAAAAAAGCATCATTAGCAATGACAAGAAAATCTACAGTTACTGTGAATGTTTATTGCTGGACTCTTTATGTTATAATGTATTTGAGAAGGGAGCTATATGTACACTAAGCAACAAACTTTTACATGTAGGTCAATGTTGGTACTTGATTCAAGACGTTCTCTAACTGTTTTAGTACAGTTGTACCGGTTTAAGATGCGGTTCTAGGAACGGGACTATGAATTTAAGTTAAGAAAAAATTCGGTACATCAAAACCGGTGCCGGTACCAAAATGCTCATCCTCGTTTTATATAAATAGACAAACAAGATTATTTCATTGACTAGTTGGCTCGCTGTGGAGGACCTCATTATAGACATACATGGAGATTTGGAGTAGCATAAAATATGAATCTCCTACTATGAAATCTAGGAAGTCTTCACGTTATGTATCTTTGCTCTGTAAAATTCTCTGGTTGATACGGAATAACATCACAATGACGGCAAATGATGTCAAATACTCCGATGATATCTTATATGAGACAATAGAGAATGTAAAAGCTACTTTAGATGATATTTGTTTGGCATTCAGATGTGTTAGAAGTTCGTTAAGAATCATAGTAGGATCAAAAGGATGTGTAAGAGGACCACTTAGTTTTCGTGACCAGCTTGTTACATGTGATGATTCTTTTCAATGTATTCCCACCGAGGAGTATATCCTAACACATTTTTCAAGTGAAGCTCATTTTATACTCATTGTTAAAAAGGAATCTGTTTTTTAAAAAATGTTGCATTTGACTTTTGCGAACAATATAAGTGCATTCTGGCCACTGCCGAGGGTCAACCAAACGTGAGCACTAGAATGTTCGTACATACTCTAACACAGGTGTTACAAAGACCGGTCTTCGCGCACGCTGGTTGTATGTAATCCCTCTGGGTTTTTTCATGTCCGCATACAGACATGGAGCAGAGACGAGGGCTTTTGAGAACCAAAAAATGTCAGTCCCCGATCTTAATTCGATAGGAATCCATCCGACTATGTAGATATACCATACTTATCTACATTAGGGTATGGATTCCTATTCATTTGAGATCGGGAACTGCCATTCGATTGTTCTCAAAAGCCCTCGTCTCCGCTTCATGTCTGTATGCGGACATGAAAAAACCCAGAGGGATTACAGTCGACCAGAGTGCGCGAAGACCAGTCTTTGTAACACCTGTCTTAGAGTATGGACGAACATCCTAATGCTGACGTTTGGTTGACCCTAGGCAGTAACGAAAAAGCACTTATATCATCCGCAAAAGTCAGATTGCAACATTCTTTTAAAAACATATTCCTTTTCAACAATTAGTATAAAATCAGTTTCACTTGCAAAAAAAACTGTTAAGATATACTCCTCACCGAGGATAGATTGACAAGAATCATCACATGTAACAAGGTGGTCACGTACACGAAAACTAAGTAGTCATGTTACACTTTGTTTTGATCCTGGTATGATTCTTAACAAACTTGTAACACATCCGAATGCCAAACAAATATCATATAAAATAGCTTTCATACTCCCTATCGTCACATATAACGTATCATCGGAGTATCTAACATCATTTACCATCATTGTGATGTCATTTAATATCAACCAGAAAATTACAGAGTAAACATACATAAAATAAATACATAAAATAAATGAAGACTTCCTAGATTTCATAGTAGCACACTCAGACCTGGCTGCCTTTTTCAAGACTGATGCTGCAATCTCTTTACGAAGCTCAATGTTTTTTTACTTCAAGACTTTATCATCCACCACTCTTCTGTGCAGTTTCAACAGAGGCTGAAGAACAGTGGCGGCGATTAGCATGTGCAAGTGGTGCAACCGCACCGGGCCCCCCTTTGTAAGGGGCCCCCAATTTAGTATACATCCATTAATATTTATAGTTTTATATATAAACGTTTTGAATTTTTAGTTTCTTTGTTAAATATTATCAAATTTGAACCGGGCCACATACAAAAAATAAAAGACAAACTTTGTACCACATACAAAGAGAGTGAAAGACTTGGATTATAGGGGGCTCATT
Source organism: Artemisia annua (assembly GCA_014162995.1). Lineage (NCBI taxonomy): Eukaryota > Viridiplantae > Streptophyta > Magnoliopsida > Asterales > Asteraceae > Artemisia > Artemisia annua. The sequence goes on along the minus strand of LBNU01031095.1, from coordinate 68,752 downwards.
TGTGATTTTGCACCGGGCCCCCCAAATCGATGGGACGGCACTGCTGAAGAAGCAAGGTCACTAGCTGAATTTCGCTTCATATCCGACCGATTTTATTTGTTTCGGANAAACTCCCACACAAGATTCCCCTTTACAAATATTCCTTTCTACTTTATACATTTCCCACATATTTTCTTATACACACATATACACTCACATACACATTCACATACACACAACTTTACATTCAAAATACACACACTTCACTCACATACCCTTCTTCACACATACAAGGCTCCCCATCAAATCATTTCTATATATTCCATACACTCTTAGAAATATCATATCCAACCAACATATTCCTTACACTCCCAACACCTTTACATTCAAAATACACACACTACTCATAACCATCTCATTCTCTACACACACTAGGCTACCTATCACATCTCATTCTTACATATTCCCTTACACACATCTCTTCACTCTTACACAATCCAACTCATACTTTATATTCCTTACACACCTTTCATCCTAACCATCCATTTCAAACAAACACATCTCAACCTTCCATTTCACCTTTTTCTCCAAGAAATGGAATATTCTTTAGATTATTCTTCTCTTAACCCAACCATGGTTAATTTCTAACCCAACTATGGGTAGTTCTCAACACACCTCATTCTCACCCAACCATGGTTAACTCTTAACCTTACCAAGGATGGAATATTCCCTTGGATATACCCTTTAACCCAACCATGGTTCACCTTCTAGCCTAACCATGGTTTATTCTCTACACACCTCTTTCTAACCCAACCTTTGTTACTCCTAACTTAACCATGGTTCATTCTTAACCCAACCTTACTCACACTTCCCTGTAGAGGAATATCCTATGGTATATTCTCTTTTCTCTTTTATGCCATGTGAGGAATACCCATTCTACCCCTACCCAATTATCTATCCTCTCTTTCTATCCTTGATAATTGGTTTCTTATAAACACTTCACAAAACATTTTCCAAATTGGCTATTTAAGTTGGTAAACCTTAGATTGATTAATGTTAAGGTTTAGTGTGTGAAGTACAATTGGGGGTTTAGCAAGGTTAGGTATTTATAAGTCCAACACCCAACACTTGAGAGAATTTTACAAAGGTCCTGGCGCGCTACCCACGCGTTGACGCGTGGGCGACGTGCCGGCCTCGGTAAAATATTCCCAAGTTTGGGTCTTGGCCTATAAATACCCCACCTTGGCTCTTGTATTCCTCACCCCTTGCCATTATTCTTTCTCTCTATATTCTTTCTCTCTAATCTTCTAATTCTATCTTGTGTTCTTAGTTCTCCACACTAACATCTTTTAAAGAACGCATCTCCTTGCAAGGGAAGAATCACAAGAACCTAATCCACTCTTGTGATTGTGTCGAGGGTCTTCTATCTCTATACCCTTTCTATTAGAATCGAGTCTCTAGGTTAGGTTAGGACTTGATTGAACAATCAAACATTCTATTCGTTCAATTTGGTTGTAAGGGAAGTCTTGTGTCTTTGTAACCAAGCCTAGATCATTGGGGATCTAGTTGGGGTTTGATACCTCCGGTGGGAGGTTTTGGTTGTGGTCTTGGTGACCAAGTATAAGTCGAATCACAAGATTCTTTAGGGTGATTTCCGAGGGCGGAATACCGTTGGTGAGTAACTCCTTCTTTGTGAGCATCGATATTAGTGAATATCGGTGGAGTGAATTGTACGGTTTGTAGTCCACCGAAAGGATTATACTAGTGAATAGTATCGTGTCATGGATTCGCAACTGGATACGATGCTATAAACCCCCCATCCCGAATCAGTATATATCGTGGTGTCTCTTTACTTGCTTTATATACTTGTGATCGTGTTAGTGGTTATTATTACTTAAACCACTTGGTTGTCTTCGAGGCTTAAAGTTTTTAAACACTTAAAAAGCCGAAGAAACCGTATTCACCCCTACCTCTATAGTTCTACACTTTGTATTCATGAATGCCAAGTTATGTTATAGTTATGTCATTATGTGAATATATATGTTTTGATTCTGTTGTATTTATTTTCTATATATGATAATATATGTTTTGATCGTTGTGTTGTTTTCTTGTGGTATATGAATTCAGTGAACTATGCATGGACGAAAAAAAATCATACTCAATTTATTTAACCATTATTGTCTGAATTGGATTTTGTATGTTATTTGTGCATTCTGTTTTATTACTAAAAAATTTTAATCATACACCTGATCAATGTTGTGTGTACTATTTTCATTGATGCTTACCCAATTAATAAACTATAACTAACGAGGTTGGAAACCCGCGCGTTGCCGCGGGGTGTTTTACTATTCAATTGGGATAAAAGATATGAGACATTATATATGAGATCAGAAGGGGATAAAGAGAATATAGAAAAACTATATATTTGAACTGATCAATAGTAAAGTGTCCAATGGTGGTGGAATGCTCAGTCACCAAAAGAGCATAGTCTTGATGCTTAGAGCTGTGTATACTTAAAGACATGCTTAGCTTAAAGTTTAATACATAAGTGTAGTTGCAACGTATATAAGTTAAGACAATTATCAGTTATTTGTGCGATGGCGGACGCGGAATAGGAGAAATTTTTGACTTCTTTCTTGAGAGGGATTTAAATGAATAGTTTTTCTTGAAATCTTGGAATAGAGTCTCTGTCAGCATTATTGTCACTTTACTCGGGCAAATTAGTATCCATTTTTATAGGCGGGTCTCCTGATGGCTCCTAATCCTGAACATCAATGCTTAGATGAAACACATCTATCCACCATTTCTGACCCGGACACCCTGTAAAAGAAGATATTCCTGTATGAGTGCATTAGACGGTTATTACAAAAATATGTATCATAGTTACTCATCTTATTGAATAAAAAAAAAGTTTAGTAATCATTTTATGCAGATTTAGTCATCAATAGCCCTTTTCAAATTACATGACTTGTGCCACATTCATTTAAAAACATGCTTATTTAGAGACTTCAAAAGTTACCTCTGCGTGTTCGATTGTCTGGCTTAATGGCATGATGATCTGGCTACATGTAAACCTTCTAGCTCGCATTCCAGAAAACCCTTTAACTGAAGCAGCAAAGTAAGCGTCTACACTAAAATCAGTCCACTCCAATCGATATTCACGCAAAAATTGTACCATAGTCTGACGGTCTGACCAGTTATCGGGTTTATAACAATGAAACTTTACACCATCAGTTCACCACCTATACAAAATTATATAAACAAATTGAATAAAAGAGCCAAATTACATCACCTTTTCCAAGTCCATAATAGCAAGTCAGCAACATAAATCGTTGGAATATTTAACCACGTGAAACATTTTATCAAGATAGCTTTTGCCACACTTCCTAGACCTGCAATTGACATGACAACAAACTAATAATATCGGGATTTTGCTACAAATGAGACATAGGGATGAGTAAGTGCAAATTCCGCCAGAGGTGAGATTACTGTAACCACCATCTAGCCACTAAGAACAACACATACTCTATTACCACCACGACTGTCACACAAAGGAACCCACCGAATTCATAAGATATTATATTAGCAATGTCAAATTGGGCGATTATAATGTCAGCTCTGGTTTGAAAACACAGGTTTGTATCAAAGTAGCTAATCTCACATAAATTAGAACACAGTATTAACAAATACAATAGCAATTTCAACTGTATAATGTTATATGGTTATGGAAAAACATTCATATTTCATAAGCAATCATCAAACACATAACAAAGCTGCTTTCTCCCAGTCACCTAAACATACTGATAACCCCTTCCTCCCAAAACCTTTTTTGTAAAAAAATCGCAGCTACCTCACAGTTTAAGAACAGAATATGTAAACTAATTATTGGTAGTTTTGCTTTTTAGAATTATTTATTTATACAACTATGGGTTCACAACAGCGTAGTGTGTGTTTGGGAGACCTTATTCGAAAAGCTTATGGTAACACCTCTTTAAAATACAGATTGCAGTACGTATATAAAAAAGTTAGCAAGTATATAAAAAAGTTAATCAGAGGTGACATTTTGGGGTTGTTTAACTGCATAATTTCTTCTAAATTACGTAATCCAAACACCTCTCGCCGTCTAATACAGATAACATTCTCCATTACTTTTGACATTTTCATAGGTAATGAGTAGATGATGGTATCTGCGTCACAGTGTATAGAAGAGCACCAGTGTTCAGCTGTGATAGCTGTGACGTCGTGTGTCAAGTAGCACACTTGCGCACAGCTGCTACCGGTGCTTTTGCTTTTCCCAATGCTAGTTTAATACCCCTTCCTAATGGAGACTATCCTCAACTGATCAAAAGGTAAACCTATATATGCACAAACATTTGCAGTATGACTTTCGCACAATATAGTCAACAACCACAAACAATTTGATGCTACATTCTATAAGGGGTCTGTCTGCCTAAGTGTTTTTGCCTACTAACTGTTAGAAGAAACTACTAATAACATCACCGATCTTAGTAAATAAAGAGTTTGGTAGCGTACCATAAATTGGCTAGAATCAGGCAACGCTGATAGACTAAAGAGCTTTACAGCTATCATAGGCAACATTTGGAACGTTCTGGCCATACTCAGAAACAATGTGAATTGCTTAAATGCATCACGATCACCTGCCGCGTTGTTTCTGTGAATCTAGAAAAATCACACAAAAAGTGAGTTAAGAAGTTTTAATAGGCAAAGCACCAAAAACTTTATACTTTAATGGTCTGCCTTGGACAACTAAATGATTAATAAACTTGAAATAATCTATTTGTCTCATCATTCCTTTTCTAAATATCGAACCTGCAATCTAGCTTATTTTCGGGCACAATAAGCAGTTTTCAATAAGCAAGTTAGGATATGGTCTTATTCAGGATGAAGCAGAATTTACTTTTTAACGAAACCCCATATTATAGCGATGAACGTAAAACTATTTTAAGTATTTTTTTAGCTCCAACCAACATTATGATTCTAATTCATGTGACATGAAAAAACTACAAAACCCACATCCAAAAACCCGTCTATGCTATCGCTTAACTTTTTAAATTTTATCAATAACTAACCTGCGAAAATTTTGGTGTTGATTAAAGGCAGATTCCAAAACGCTGTGAATGTTGATCCTGCAACTATTTTCTCCTGAGAACAACCTCCTAATGCTTACATTATCCGAACTTGCAAGCCTTCATCTGATGAGTATCGAAGTTAAACATTAGGACCTGTGATATGTTTGCTGGTATTAAAAAATGTGCCTGTATCATAGAACAATTTTAGGCCAGTATATTGGATAAAGAACCCGAAATTATGAATGAATAGATTTCAAGTACCTCTTTAGCACTGATGCAATTTCACCTAACTCGAAATCGCTAGACCCACGTGACATCTGTCATGAACAAAACTAAACCTTCACATACATTCAACATTATATCCTCCTTCTTAAGCCATAACAATCTTAGCAAGTTATGGAACATAATCAATATTCTGAATGATACTAAAATATAGATTAGAGCTAACCTGCATCCGATCCGGCTGAGATCAGAGCTATGTCGGGGTTAAATTTTCTGGTAACTGGGATTATAACCCACCATGACATGCGAACCATCATCATCACCAGGATAAATATTTCTATGGATGCAAATGCGTTGTCGTGCTGCCCAGCCAAGATACGGGCCACTTCCACCCATCACGATCCGCAACTCACATTTATTGGGATCCTTTTAGGCTGTTTCTTTGCCTGACCCGTTCGGTGCTGTTGCTTCTTTATTTCCATCAGGCTCAGACTTGTAAACCAAATAAGGTCAAAAAGATTCAAAATCCGCCATGGCTGCAAAGAAACACGGTTGCATGATCATGCCATCCGGTCCTCGCCCCGCCAACCTACAGATCAAATCTTAGATGACCCACTTCATTTGTCTCAGAAAATGGCTATTCATCATCATAGCCATAAATAAAGCAACAGCAAATGTAATGCATGACTGTCAAAGCGGTACCCAAAACCTGCTATGGCTGCAATCACATGGCTGCCATGCCAATATAGCCGGTTTGGCAAGCAACGCTTAGAAAACAGGCACCGAATACCAGAACAACTTGCCTTTTCGAGCGGCCTTTAGAATATACATCAGTAGTGCTGGAAATCACCCAGCTGTTTCCATCTTGTATAACCAAGGCTCAGAGAAATTAGTCAAAAAAGCGGGAGCACGCACAATGGCTGCAACCGTAGCCGGCTGCCATGCCAGTAAGCGGCCACGCTGACCTTTAATCGACTTCACCCATCCTCATCATAACCAATTAGCACATCACGCGAACACCATCCATCTCCACCGACCTAAACACACAAACCACTAAACCGTCACCAACAATCCAAACACTAAATACACACATCAAAACGGAAACTTTGAACATATATACAGTTTATTAACACTTAGCTTATATTCAGTGTGCATGATCTTTTGTGCAGGCACGGTTTTGCTTTTGGTTTTTCAAAACAAAATAAGCAAAAAAAAAAAACATAACGACCCCAAAATTAAAAAGGCCACTATAACCAAGCAAACTAATAAGATTGTCTGAATAAACAGTTTCAAGTTTCAAATTGCGATTAATCAAATCTATTAATCAACTTGGCAGGGCAATTGATGTCAATAATCCTATTTTCTTCTAGACATGTGATCTATTTATTGTACGTGATTAACTTCATAAAACTAAAGCATTCTCAGAAAATAACGCAATACCAATTCTCCTTTACCTAGTAGTGGCATAAAATTTCGACATTATAGCATAAAACTCGCGCAAATTCAGTCGCACTTTCATATACGAACTTTACACAATAACATTATAACAATCTAAATCTAGATATTTTTCAGAAAACATCTCAATGCCAACATCACATGTCACTGTAATCAAGTGAATATAAGAAAATCACTTTTAATTACTTATCCTAATCAGCAATCACATTTGTTACCTTTGATGAGACTTATGTAGCGAACATTAAATAGTTTCTGATCTGATCTATGTTTGTATTCACAACATGTACGAACCTTCTTTGTTTGTTAATAGAATGATTCCTTATGATATATGAACATTATCATGATATATGATTGAGTTGGACTTTATACAAGCATGCATAAGCAAGTTTTTTATAGGTTTTTTCTACAATGACCATTTTTCTTATGAAAAGCTGCATGTGGCCGTTACAAGAGTCAAAAGCAAGAAATGGCTTAAGGTTCTATGTTGCGAAAAAGATAGAAACTACACAAACTGCACTACCAGTGTGGTTTACAACGCAATTCATTTGAATATTCAATCTTTATACTTTCTTGTTTTGCTATTCATATATCATATGTGGATTTGAATTTTCTTCATTTAGTAGTCATGTGTTGGATATCTTTATGACTATTTACATTTTTTATTATTATTTGCAAGTAATCTTATAAAGCTAGCCGGCTTATTCATATTAGATGACTATTAGTTTGACCAAACCTAATTCTGGGTTGAGTTCATTATGTTTAGGTTTGCATTGCTTGTTAGTGAAGCCATGTATTTATTATAAATACATGGCCAATCTTCATTATGTAAAAAACAAAAACAATTCAATCAATAAAACTAGTTTGTTATTTTATATGATATCGGAGCTTTAGGTACAACCCATCACAGAATGGTTATCCTTCGGTCATTGGCAACTCGCCAATGATTCGGAGGGATCCCAAATGTTTTTTTTTTGTCATTTAATTAGTCTTTTCTTTTTGTCCCATAAACCCTAGCATTCAAAACCCTAGCCGTCCAACACATCCCGTATTATGTTGATATAGTCATCATCAATCAACAAAATTTGTCTCTTACTCTTTGTTTTACTATCGAAGATCATTGTAGTTTTCGAAAATAGTTGTTTGCAAATTGTCGCTCCTACCTAAAGGCAAAGCAAGCCGTGACGTAAAAAAACGTCATGCAAAGGAGGAAGCCGCAAGCAATAAACAACTATGCCGCCAAATACAATTATATTTCCACTCAAACAAACAGCAAAGAAGATGATAGAAGAAAAGAAGAAGAAGTGGCTTTCAACATATGTTCCAATTTGTCCGTTCAAAAACCAGTCGTTCAAACTGCGGGGGAGTATTAGATGACTATTAGTTGGCCCAAACCTAATTGTGGGTTTGAGTCCATTATGTTTACTTGTTTAAGGTTTGCATTGCTTGTTATTAAGCCATGTATTTATTATAAATACATGGGAAATCTTCATTATGTAAAAAAACAAAAATAATTCAATAAATAAAACTAGTTTGTTATTTTACAATTCAGACGGGCCATGAAGCTAGCTAGTTAAATAAAATAGGTCTACGAATGTAAAACTTTTCATTTCGACCAAATACATTTAACTCATTTAATATATGTTTAATTTGTAAAATTTTGATTGGTTCAAAATCAAATGTTTGGTATATTTTTCTGTAAACACTACATTGCATGCTCTCGTAAATATATAAAACGTTTGAGGGTATATAGTTTCGTATATTATCTTATTATAGCCGACTTCTCTCTCGTGTTCATTTAATTGTTGCTTGTGCTCGATACAAATTTATGATCTGTTGTTCCGTAATCACCCGTCAGGTTTGTTGTCGTAAATTTCCGACACCTATGTTACAACCAAACTTAGTTGGTTTGGATTTTAGGCGTTGCCATAGCAACAAAGGGCGACGACATAAGGTTATTAGGTTTGACTACTCTTTTAAGGGATATGTGTATATCATAAGAATAATAGAAGGCTTTAGCGTTTATAGACATTGTTTGCAACTTTGCATACTCGCATGGTAAACTTTTTTTGCCGAATATTATTTAACGATTATCTATAATGGACGTTAGTTTCTAGAAATTGTGTGTTTGTGTGTGCGAGATTATGAAAAATTAATATGTCATATTATTATATGCAAATTTAAAAGGTTATAAATTTTAACTATAAATATATTCAATTCATTATATTAGTTATATTTTATTATTGTAACTTCCAATTTAATATTCGAATTTAATGTGCAACTAGTTTATTTTTAAATTTTATTTTAATAATTTCTAATAAAAAAGGTGTGTTAACTTTATTTTTAAGACTTTTAAAAAGGTCTCAAATACATTATAATGAGTAGAGATATGAAAACGTATAGGGAAGTAAAATAGAGAAGCAAGTGAATCATTTAGGTATATTTTTTAGATTGTGAGCTGTACAATTGCATCGGGTTTTCAAATTTTAAAACCCTAAATATATAAGGCAAATCGCATAAAAATATACTCATCTTAGGTTCAATTATTAAAGGTACTTATCTTCTTTTTTGTCAATTTAAGGTACCCGTCTTTTTTTCTTACAATTGTGGGATGATTTTACCTAGACAATAAGTTGCCGGTCATATTTGGATTGCATAGCATGCTAGTGACTAAGTGACATGGATTGTTTATTTGTCAATTTTAGCAACAAAAAGTCAACAACATGACTAACACCTTCATCCTTTTCTTCTTAACATCAGCAACCACCATCATATGCACTAACTTAAACCACCATTACTGAAACTAACCATCTTCCCAACAAAACTCGCCCACCAAAACCATTTTTCCAGCAACTTAAAAACAAATACAAACACAGAGATCGCAAACAGGAGTTAACAAACAACCCAAAAATTAGATTCTAGAAGGCTGGTACCTGATGCGTGGTTTTGCAACCTTGCAAGAGGTTTTACTTCTCAAGGGATCTTGAGAAGCTTGCAATCCCCACCAGGCAGTGTACCTGACCGATGTAGTATAGTGTAGTGGCAAGTACCGGGGGATTGATCGTTCTACTTCGGGAATAGTATTCGTTAGGATTGAAAGCTAATCTAATTAGGTTCTAAGGGTGAGCGGATGATTCTTTTTGTATTTTTATGTTTTATGAAAAGCAAGTAAAATCTCGGTTTTTGAAGGAGTGGGCGGAATTAGTTGCTAGTCAACTAACCCAATTAACTACAAATGCAAATAAAATAAAATGACAAGAAAATAAAAGGTCGTGAAACTAATATGGGAGAAAATGTGTTTTACTTAGGTTCATTACTCCTTAGCTATCTTTTACCGGTTGATTAATTTGTTACAATTGTGTGGATGACGGGTTGTATTCCTTAATACCATTCGTGGGGCATGCAGTCCTTCCCCCAACTCTATAAGCTCCTACTCTCATCCTATGGCGACACGTTTTAGTATCCCCTAACCATGAAATCACTAATAGTTACTTATGCATTAAATACAACAATTAATCGTAGTGAATCCGATTCATGTTTCCTTAAATGTTCAAGCAAGTTAACAATTGGAAAGTTAGCCAGTTTTCTTAAGCTAACATTGAAATCACCCACCCAGCAACAATTACATAACTAACTATCCAACGCAATAATTAATAGGCTATGTTTCATTACATCGTAAGCAAACACA
>LBNU01031095.1:43472-58139 GCA_014162995.1 Artemisia annua | reverse complement strand
TAAAGACAAGCATAAGATAAAATCAAACAACACATAGACATATTGAATGATTAATGGAAGACTTATCTTTAATTAAGCATGGATGAAACAAGGGTGAAAAACCCTTGAAAATACAGTAAAATTCGACCTAGGGTTTATCCCTAAAGTTCTCCCAAAAGTTGCACATTAAGGAATGAAAATTAGAAAACTATATATAGATTTTACAATCTGACGGCGTCACGTTATAGCTTGTGATGCCGTCACCTCGCCGCCAAAATAATTCTCGGATTGCTCAGATCCACTTCTGACGCCGTCCCCTTCTATTTCTCTCTAGGCCGTCTCCCTTTAGCTTATAACGTGACGGCCTAGGCGTCACAAAGCGTGACGCCGTCACACGTTAAATCATCAAAACTTTCTGGAGTGTCTCGTGTAATTTCATATCCACCTCTTTGTCAAAGCGTGACGCTGTCACCTCGTAAAGAGTGATGCCGTCAGGTACAGTTTCCAGCATGTTTTTGGGACTTTGTCGTTTTCTTCACTTTTATGCTCCAAAAACGTCTAAAATGCTCCCTTTTCCAGATTTCCTCTCCAAAGTACCTAAAATGACAAAAGGAACGATTTAAGGCAAAATTTGATCAAATAATTCCGGATTAGGGCTTAAATGAACCCCTAAAAGCGTAACACTTTTCGCCTCATCAAATACCCTTACACTTGAGATTTGCTTGTCCTCAAGCAAATGCGCTTTTATTATAATCAAAATACAAGTTAGGGGTCATTTAATGCTAATATAAAAGTAATTACAACAAATGATCATTCCACCTTAATCAAAGTAAGCACGGAAATTATACACTAGCACCTTACAAATAGTGTTTAGATACTCACATCTCTCGGGTGTTATAAAGGTATATATCACAAATGGAAATGGAAAAATATCACTCACTACCTGTCATAGCACATAGATTACCATAGGCTTGGGAAAGGATCAAAAACCTCCACCACTTTGGCGTAAGCACCTAAGATAAACGATCAAAGAGGTCTTTTAAAGGGTTGTAATGTTAGGTGTAGGGATATGATAAACACGGTTTTGTTGGATAAAGGCAATCTTTACTGGTGGCGAGTTGATCATCTAAATAAATTACATATACAATGTGGCGTTGCTAAGCCAAGACTCGGCTCGACTTATGCTAATGAAACAAAAATAACAAAAACTTAAAATAAACATAAAAGGAAATGGGATGGTAGTCCGTATGTTTTTTTCCACTCTTCTTTTCTACTCTTTTTTTTCTTGATTTTTTTTTCATACACTCTTGCCCTACCATCCAAAATAATAACATCAAGGGGCCTCAGTTCTCCCCTTACACTTGAACTTTTACATACTTTACAAATAACTATTCTAGTGACTCGAATTAAGATAATCGAAACACTTGGAGTACTTTAAAACATTTACGCATACATGGGGGTAATAATTGATGTTCTTCCCCATTACTCCATAACACTAGTACTTTACCCATGTGTAAGATATCACATAACATCAAATTCGTGTGGTATGATTGTGTGGTTCGTTTCAAGAGGGAAGAAATAAAGAAGAAAACTAGAGAGAGAAAGTAGAGAGAGAAAGAAGATGGCACCTAGAGAGAAAACCAAAAAAAAGAAAATAGATTATGAGAGGTGCACCCTCTCCAAGGAGGGATCGGGCTGACAGTGGGTAAAGACCCGACCCGACTCCACGAATGCTAACTACTTCTAATCTACGTTCTACTAACTATTATAAATACTACGAGCTAAACAATGCTTAATCGTATCTGGGGTGACCGAATCTTTCTTATGCAAAATCGTATTCCTAACAATCTCCCCCTAAGGGAGGTCACCCCGAAATTAAATTTTGAATTCTTGCATTGAGATCTTTGTAGATTCTTTTGTAGCTCGTAGTTGTTGATTCTTCATTGATAAACGACTCAAGATGACTTCCTTGATGTATAGGATGATCTTTGACTTTGCTCTTTTGCTCATCATTCAAATAATTAGCTTCAAGTCATCTTTGAGTGGTTATGTTTCTTTGTGATGTTGTGATAGTCTTTGTGTTGTCATGCTTACACTTTCTGGATCATGATCTTCTGCATCAGAGTTGTGGAAGCATAGTTGACGCCCATTACTTGATCATGATATCTTAAGATTTGATGTTGAAGTGTAAGCATGAGATGATGAATCAGCATCTTTTCAGCAATCGGCATCAATCGTCAGCTTCTTTGTCTCTGGTGTGAATACGCCTTTCCAACATGCCCATACATCTTTGTTGAGTAGATTTCCATGGTTGAACAGTTCTGACGGCTCCTTTTAGATGTTGGTATGAGCATGTGGAACTAGAGTGATGGTGGTGAACATGGTAAGTATGGTATGTTGAGCTGCATAAAATTGGGTTAGTAATAAACATACCGGCAGTTACAAGTTCGGACTTCGAGATTGTCAACAGCATAGTGTGAAGACTTTCTCTAATCCTTACCAAGGCCGTTCCTAATCGGATGCCCCCGGGAGGGCTTTCACTGACATACCGAAGTACACCAACGATTAGGTGAGTCGCTGGAGATCACCCCACGACTGTAGACCTTTTGGAACACCACCGTACACACTAAGCATAATCCACAAGAGATTACCGAAGTGACCTGCAGTCAGGGCTGTTTGATGTTTACCCTGGCAGGAGTTTCCACTCAATCACTGGGAAATACTTATGTATATTCCCTCATAAGTGTTCTTGGCAGATTGCTAAGATCTGCGTAGGACTCAAAATATTACATCTGGTGTCCTTAATGTTGAACAACCAGTGTAGAAGAATCAAGTGTTCCTAGGAGATCTATTTGATGCATCTCTTTTGGCTCTAGACTCAATAAGTGCACATTGGTTATCCTATGCGGAGACTAGGGAGGGGTCTCCTGTTTCAATATCAACTAGCTCTAAGAGACAAGTCGATAGTTTACACCGGTTCCCCGTGAGAATGAAACAAGCTCTTTTAAGAGAACTTGAGTGGCTGGAAGGTTTAGTGCAGTGCGTCACTGGGTCCATGACGTCTTTTCTTCAATACCAATGTTACCTTGGTAACAATCAGTAGCATATGAATTGAACCCGGTTTCTGCCCTAAGGTTGAATAATTGGAGGGCTATTTCTTTTCACCCTTTCTCATTTCATTTCTTTTTAATTCTTCAACCCCTTCAGTGCTTACCGAGACTTCATTACTAGAACCTTGTTGGGTTTGTTCCAGTCCTAGCTCAATCTCAGTCGGCACTCTTCCCTTTCTCACTTTTTTCCTTTTTTTTCAATCATTCCTAAGGACTTCTAATCTATCTATTGGATTGTCCCTGGGAAGATCCCTCCGGTTCTGGTGGATCATGGGAACATATACCTAACCTTACCATCCTTATAACTCCATGCATTAAATTAAAGTGGTCGGTCTCTTGGTATCTTTCCACAATCGCCATATAACCAAATCATTGAAAATTCTCTCAAAGTGTTTATGATTAAGAAACACATTTTTGTTAACACTTTGAGAGTTTTATCATTTTTCAAATGCTCCCCCTTAACATGTGCTCATAGGTTAAGAAAGAAATTTGCACATGTCGGGGTGAGTTGCACTTATTTGAATTGATCTACTCTTAATAGACATATACCCTAGGGACACGTTTACGTTGCTTAGTTAAAGGGATCCATTATCAGCTTTTAGGTGATAACTAGCCCTACTAACTAACTTGAAGTTGTTAACATTCCTTAAGAAGGAAGTTAGACCCGTCAAAGTATACATCTAAAAGGAGTTTCTTGAAAAGGTATTTTCTACTTAGATATATCCTTTCGAAATCTAACGTTTGTGTTTCGTCAATTCATGAGTCAAATCTGAGTCATAATCAATTCACGGTTTCTACTTGTTATTGTAAAAACACGTGAAAGACTCTTAGCCACTTGCTCCCCCTCAATATGTGCATATTGATTGATTCAATTAGAAAGTTATTAAAACTTTGGCACATATGGGAAAGCGAACAATTGAGATCATTTATTCACCATTTAATCACATGCTCCCCCTCAATATGTGCTTTGATTAACATTCAAAAACTCCAAAAATTTTAGCACATACGGGAGAGCGAATCTTTTTAGTCCAAAAATATCCTTTTGAGTCCAAAAACATCACATTTAAATCAGTTTTCATATTTAAATCACATTCTCTCCCCCGATCATAAAATTTCAAATCTTTTGAGATTTTGTGATCCCAATTGATTTAAGTGATTTTCAAAGAAACTTTGGAGAGAAATGTGACAAAAGTTTAAACATTTACTGATTTTGATACACATTTTGAATTTCACTGCTGCTGGTGCACAAAGTTTTTAAGGGTGCAGAAATTTTGAGCAAATACGCTCCCCCTCAATTAATGACCCGTTTTCAATTTTAACGTTTAATAGTCATTAATTTGAGCGGCAAAGTATTTGAGAAAATTTAAGTCCGATAGCCACCTTGTAAACCACAAAATCTCTTTTGAAGAATTTTAGAAGAAAGAGATTTTGGGATGAAAGAAGACTTCTTTTCTTTTTCTAGAAAGGTTGCACTGAAGCATACAACTTTTCGGATGTGCACGGATGTAAAGTAATCCATGCCCGGATGAGATACATCCGTTGTTAGGAACCATCGTCTTAATGGTGTCAAAATGGTGACGCGCTTTCCTCAATTTTGAAGACCGGGTTGCTATCTAAAGTAATAGCAAACCATCATTTAGGCAAACTATTTTTGGTATTTTGTATTTTTCAGATTTTTATGGTTTTTTCTTGGTTTTATATTTTTATATTTTTCTTTTCTAAAATAGGATATGTGAAGTGAATCCATTATTCCTCATTGTCCTCCTGAAGACTTTTGAGTGACTCAGGGGTGATACTCTTCATTCCAAGACGCGGAAGAATGAATTGAAACCGTTCTCTAGGAAGTGCCTTAGTGAAGATATCAGCCAGCTGAAATTCCGTTCAATACCAAAGGCCCATGTGAATTGTTACTTGAAGGTACCTGAAGACTCTTTTGACTGCTTCTAAGTGCCTTTTAGTGGGTTTGGATTGATAACGAGCACACATGCAAACAGCAAATAATAGATCTGGTCTGCTAGCTGTGAGATACATCAATGATCCAATCATGCTTCGGAATTTGGTTTGGTCGACTGGTTCCCCTTCAAAGTCCTCATCCAGTTTTGTCCTTTCAACCATTGGGGTGTCAACAGAGTCACATGATTCAAATCCAAATTTCTTAAGGATTTCACTAGCGTACTTGGATTGATTGATGAAGATACCGTGAGGATTTTGAGAGATCTGTAGCCCCAAGAAGAAAGACATTTGCCCCATCATGGACATTTGGAATTCAGTACTCATTTCTTGTGCAAACCTATCACATTCTAATGGATCTGCAGAGGCGAAGATAATGTCATCCACATAAATCTGAACGTGGAGACGATGCTTTCCCAATTTTCTAGTGAACAATGTAGGATCGACCATACCCTTAGTGAATTGGTTGGATAGAAGGAATTTGGACAGAGTATCATACCATGCTCTGGGTGCTTGTTTAAGTCCATATAGTGCCTTCTTCAAGCGATAGACATAATTTGGGCGTTCAGGATCAACAAACCCCTCTGGTTGGCTTACATATACTACTTCCTTTAATTGACCATTAAGAAATGCAGTCTTCACATCCATTTGGTAGACAATCATGTTTTGACTAGCTGCATTGGCAAGGAAGATTCTGATGGCCTCAATTCTGGCAACTGGTGCGAATGATTCTTCAAAGTCAATGCCTTCTTCTTGCCTGTATCCTTTGGCCACTAGTCGAGCTTTGTTCTTCAGAACTTCACCATATTCGTCAAGTTTCACTTTGAAGATCCATTTGAGGGCGATAATCATAGCACAGTCGGGAGGGGGCACTAATTCCCAAACATCAAGTCGGTCGAATTCATGGATTTCATCTTGCATTGCAGTGAACCAGGATGTTTTAGTCAAGGCATCCTTATAATCCTTTGGTTCGACTTTAGAGAGTATGGAGCTAACGAAGCACCACAAGGCATCTGTGGCAAGTTGTCTACGTGTAGATACTGGCCGAGATGGATTTCCAATGATGTTGTCAATTGGGTGATCGTTTGTGAATTTTCTGATATGCTCATGAAGTTGATGACTGGTAGCTGATGTAGCAGTGTTACAATTTTCTGAAGAAGTTGCCACAGTAGATGGTTCAGGGGCAAATATGTTGACAAACGGTTCATCAGGTGGTTGAGCAAAGGGATTCACTTCAAATGAGTTATCAGATGCTTCGTCTTGAGGAATTGAAGAAGATTGATCTGTTTGATTGGTATGACTGGATGATGGAGCATTCTGACTAAGAGAGATGGAGATGGAAGGCCCGTTTGTAGATTGAGGTACATCATTAGCAGTAGCATCAGGACCTATGACTTGTTGTTCTGGTTCGATTCTTTGTTGAGGCTCAAAATACTCATCATACATTGGATCAAACAATTTCTTCAAATCCTCACTAGTAGGTGGCACAGAGTCCAAAGATTAGATGCGGGTCCTGAACTGGAGTATTCAGAAACCGTTTGCTCGGTCAGCTCATCAAACGTGACATGGATAGTTTCCATGATTTGTCGGGTTCTTTTGTTGTAGATTCGATAACCCTTCTTGTTTGGTGTGTATCCAACAAAAATTCCAATATCAGCTTTTTCCTTGAGCTTTCCCAAATCTTCGCTATCGTTGGTTGGGTAACATAATGCACCAAAGACTCGAAGGAAGGAGAGATCGGGTTTTCTTTCACGCACCAGCTCATAGGGGGTTTTGCAGTGAAGAGGATGTATCAGTATTTTTTTTTTTTCGATTTCACACCACACAATGAAACGAATATATCCCTCTATGAGGATAGCTAATTCCAATATGTGGCTGAGAATGGGGTTCTAGACACAACCATAACACTTGGGCAATTGAGAACCACACATGGAATAAAAAATTAGTTTTACTGTTGGTTTTCCTGTTCACCCCCTCACAGGCAACTGTAGTTGCAACCGGGTTCATGTGATCGGATCGGGCAAGCATCCAACGACGCCGGATTTTGGTGTTCGGAGGTGGAGGTTTCGGATCCCCAAACTTAACGGGGAGTGTGAGTGGGAGTGAACAGCGGCGGTTCTTTTCTATAACCCGTTTTTTCCATACGGGTTGGGGTGGGTCGGTTTGGCAAAGAAAATGGGCTAACAAAGCCCAAGGAATAGATATATAGTATAATATGCTACTCATTCATTTCACCATAGTTAAACCCTCAAGATTGTGGTTTACTCCATTGCTTCAAGCATCGAGATTGTAACAATTTTACTAAGAGCATGGCGCATGCAGTAGCGAGATGAGGGCAAGTCACCATGCAGCAAACAACAATGTGAAAAGAGGAAAAAAGAAAGGGGGACGACCATGAGACAAACGACAACGTGAAAAGAGGAACGACGAACGAGTATTGCACTACTTCTAGGTATGAGTTAAAAAACGAAAATGGAAGTATTAAAAGGTACGAGTTCAAAGAACTTAGAAGATAACCGGACCATATGTGCTAACCACAACCCATTTGGTTGTGAATTTGTGATTAAGGTTACGTTAATTGAAAAATTAACAATTAATAAACATCAAACATTCCATGTTTATCAACACATTCCATAATTATAATCATTAAATATGTATAAATTTGAAAATAATGAGTTCATCAAATGCTATCTTTACACAAATTGTAACCTTAATCACAACCCCATGGGTTGTTGTTAGCAAAACCCTTTTTATAAATCAAACACCATCAGTTTTAAGGAACACACAAACATTTTATATATCACTTTCGTGGAATACATATGTGCTTAAAATTTTACAAAAATGATGCTCAACCTCCAACTAACTTTTGTCTGAATCATATCATAAAATATATTGGCAGTTGGGATTGGCCCCATTTGTAGAATTAGTCAAACTAATTACCAGAGTATGAGAAAACGTGTCGATCTTTGACCCAACTACATAGCCCTTTATATGAAAAGTGCGTCAAAGTTCAAACAATGACAGAAACATGGGCAGTCTGGTTTTGGATGAACAGAGAACCCATTGAATGTAATCTAGATCGATACATTCATTATGATAGTCCAAGAAACCATTGAGCACTCTAACTCGATCTGATCACACTACTAGGAAAAATGCCATTAGCAACAATTATTTTAACAACAATAAAGAAATCGTTGCTAAATTATGCATTTAGCATCTAATTTTAGCAACAAAATTGTTAACAAAGTTGCAATTTTTTTAGCAACAAAAAAATTAGTTGCTATTTCTACAAATGACAATAAATATTTGTTGCTAATTTAGCAACGACTAAAGCAATTTCGTTGCATTCTCAAATTAGCACCGGTCGAATTAGCATCAATCGGTATTAGTTGCTAATTCCACCGGTGCTAATTTTATATTGCAACGAAATTGCTTTAGTCGTTGTTAAATTAGCAACAAATATTTATAGTCATTTGTAAAAATACCAATTAATTTTTTTTGTTGCTAAAAAAATAGCAACTTTGTTAACAATTTTTTTGCTAAGATTAGATGCTAAATGCACAATTTAGCAACAAATTATCTATTGTTGTTAAAATAATTGTTGCTAATGTCATTTTTTCTAGTAGCGTGACTCGACTTGAACAAACCGAAATACCGAATGCGTAATCAAAACTTATTTCCACCCTAACATAAAATATGTACAAAATAATATAAAATGTGGTACTAAGGAGGTTGGTTCTACTTTTATAGTTGAAAAAATTGGGGAGCTTGAAAAACTACTTATTGATGAGAAAGCTACTCTTGTGGATGATGATGGTCATCCTATTAAAAAGGTTGATTATCCGGGTAATAATAAGGATCCTCCGTCTACTTCTTCTATTAAGAGGGTTAACCCATTCTCTAAGGTGCGAGAGATTGTTGATTCCGACAGTGATGAAGAGGAGGTTGTGAACACCTTTGATGAGTCCGTGAATCTAATTGATGGTGGTCATGATCATGAAGATGATTATGATGACTATGCGGATCAGGTCTACGATCTTCCAGGTAATTTGGATGCTTTTTATAACACGTATGGTATCAAGCTCCAAGGCCTTGGTAGAAAGTAATTTTGTTTACATAAGAGTCTAATTTTATCATTTGAGTAGTAGTTTATTTTCTTGTTTAAAGAATAGGAAGTATCTTGTTATGTATGCTTTTTCGCCTATGTAAAGGGTTAAGATATGGGATTCACCCATATCCTTTGTACTTAAACGTTTTTTTTTGAGTAATATATTTACCGGGTCTTTTGACCTTTTACCCAAAAAATTGTATGACTAGTGCTTATTCAAAAAATAAAATATATACTTTTTATTAACTGTTTTTATGACCGGTTGCGGTAAAAATAAGAGCTAATTTTCTGAAAATGTATATTACTTGTCACTCTTTTGAGTTGCATGTACATCGCTAGGATCAAACTATTTAATACTTAATTGTTTGAATTTCAATTATTCTGAGTATCGATCGACGTATTTTTTGGTAAAGTTTTTTTGGAATCGAATCACGTATTTTTACGAATCGATACACAGAATAATCGAAATTCAAAAAGTTAGTTATTAAATAAGCCGATTCTAACGACACATAATAGAATTATCCTTAAAACAATGTAAGACTACTAGGCAAGGTGGTGGTGGTTTCACCAATTGGTCCCACCTCACACATGATAGCCCTTGCCCAAAACCATTTGCTTCACCAAAAACACACAAACCAAGGCAACAATCGGTGGTCTGATCACCAAATGAAAAAGAAAAAAAAGGGGCCCATTTATTATGTTTTATTTTGTGTGTGAGTGTGTGTGGGGTATTTAGTGTGTTACTCCCTCCGTCCCAAAATTATTGTCCACTTTGAATTTTCAAAGTCAAAGTGGTTTAACTTTGACCACAAATATATAATTTTTTATTATATAATACTTGATGAGAAATTATATCATTGAAAAGTAGACTTAAAACTCAATCCATTTATATATTTTGCATCAAATATTATATAACACCCACAAAAATATATAAGGTCAAAGTTGAAGGAGAAAGACTAAAAAAGTCAACACTGGACAATAAATTTGGGACGGAGGGAGTATATTTTTATAAAGTGTGTATTTTAATGAAAGATGAAATGAAGATGTCTTGCCCGCTAAAAGGTGAAGTGTGGTGAAAGAAAGTGAGAGGAGAGAGAAAGCTGACGTGACGCTTAGGTGTATGATGAAAGTGTATTACCCTTGCCTTCTAGCCTAATAGGCATATCGAAGAAATATATGGCAAAGAATAAAAATGGTGTTACTTTATATGTTTTTCTGTTTTTGATTTTTAGTCCTCATAATTTCATGTGGGGATGCCAGGGTCTAGGTTAGGCAATGATATTGGAATTTTTAGTCCTTGTAAGATTACGTGAGGATGACACGGTAGGTTAGGCAACGATATTAGCCGCGAAATCTCATATTATATGTCCAACTTGGTGAAAAATATATTACTTGCCGACTTCTAGGCATCTAGATTCGCGACATCCTCACAAGATCTTTTAAAGATCGAAATTTCAAAATTAAATAAGCCTTAAAAATTAGTTTAAAACGTAGAAAGTAGCCCTATAAGGCTATAACCCCTATTCTTGTCTATGTAATTTTCTCTTAAATATATGTACTCGATGAGTCGATTCAGTCAAAACGTAGCCCATGATCATGAGTGTCAAAGAAGCCCATTTGAAGGAGTCTAGATCCAATAGGCTTCTGATCATGCACTCGTCATATACATTCTATAAATCTAAGCATAAACGTAAACCAATCCCAATAGCGCCAAAATCATAACAGCGCTATATATTGTCATTGAGCTCCAACAATGTGGTAAGAATGTACTGTATTTAACATTGACTATACAGCCTGAATTACAATAGTCACTACAAGAAATATGGCATTTGCTGACAGACAAAAAGTGTCAGGAAACGTATAAAAAAGTGTCACCAAAGATAAATTAGCTTCTCCTTCACATATAATAAGTGTCAGCAGAAGTTCCAACGGTAAAGGTCTATGGTGACACACCTATGCTGACACATAATGTGTATAAGTGACAGCAAAAGTTCAGATCTTTGTCTACACAAGGGTTGTGTCAGTATATACACAAACATACTTTCACATATCATACAGAAATTAGAACTTTCCAATACCAAAATATCATACAAAATCATTATCCAGAAATCATTATACAGAATAAGAACTTTAGAAGGCTGATTATCCAGAAAATAACAAATTTCAAACTAATTGCTAAAATCCTCGAGGCTTAGCTGCCAATCAGAGTATCAGACATATGCACAAGCTATTAACCAAAAAGCAATGCCAATAACCAAACGGTTTCTAAAATAGAAAAGATTGTAGTTGCTAACCTTCCCATCTTCATTACTATCAAAGAACTGAATCACATGCTCCATCTCTTCATCCTTCCATGTAAAATCATGTGAAGCTGCCACTCTCCACAAGTCTCGCAGATTAATCCCCCCTTTGCCTGTTTCTGCAAAGAAAGTATCCGTTCGGTGAATCCAACTTAGCTATAACAGGGAAAATATAGGTGAATGGAGGTGGCAATATCAACCCCTTCACTTATGAAAGAGTCACTTTGGGTTATACTTTATCTCCAATGGGTATAACAACAAAAAAGATAATAAAAAAAAGGGTCAAATGGGTCGAATGTAGTCCCAAGTGTAATATGTATGCATACAATATCCTACCTCATATTACTAAAAAATTACATTATTGCTGAAATAGTATAACATCGATAATCATATTTGAGTATTTGACACACTGATTGTTTGACATTTAGAATTTTCTAAACAAAAGGTGTGTCGGGCCAACCTAAGGATTTCAATCCACTTTAAAACAAACTTGCTTCGGCGATTTGCTCAACCTGCCCAACATATCATTTGACACTTCTAAAGGTGGGCATAAGTTAGATGTTTTAAAAGGCTAAAAAGAGACCTTGGTGCACCAGGGTCGTTGGCTCCGCAGAGCTATAGATCTTTGTACACCGTCTTCCCTTATGATATGCCAAAAGACCGGCCATGACTAAACATATATTTCATAAAGTTGGAAATAGTAATTGAGCAATAACTATTGAAACTCTAAGAGAAACTATACTCTTTTACGTGCAAGAATATTGCAAGATTGCAACAAATTTTGGTAAAAGATTTCCATCTATGCACCAAAGCAAAACAATTAAAACTATAGAGATTAGGTCGTGAAATTACCATCGAACTGAAAGAAGTGCAGTATCAACTCATCCTTAGACATTTGCACTCAACTTGTGACCTGCTTTCCATAATCAATATACAGAAATTCAACATAATGCAGAGTAAGATATAAATAGTATTAAAGAATATATCCCTCACTTCCCCATGACTACTGCAACATTTTCAGTATTCTAATTAAATTTTAGGTTCGAATTGTTTTTCATATGCAAATGCTCATCCCTACAACAAAAAAGTAACAACATTGACTTCAAGCCATTGGATTCCTCTGCTAGTATTTTTTTTTTCAAGGATATTTCAGATGTGCAAGATTAGAGGTGGCAAATTCGATCCACGTACTTAAAAATTGGTCACTGTGAGTTACTGATTAAAAGGTAACTTTTGAAAACAGTGAAAAAGTTGAAATCGGTCGAAGTCGTATTCAGATTATTAAACCACTTAATTCATTTTATTCATACAAAAATTAGATCGAATCTGTAATATTATACAAAAAGCAACTGCTTACTTAAATTATATACAAAGTCAAATGTTGCAGATTTCACAGGACCTATAAGTAACCACCAGAAAATGAACATAGATCTAGGCCAAAAAAGTACCATGTTTTTCCTCTTCCGTTTACCAAGATCATCCTTTTGTACACTCTGCTTTCTTTCAGTCGTTTCAGCACTTGATGCATTTGCACCAGAGCTTTGTGGAGGCGTTTTGTTGGCTACGTCCAAAAATCCAGGTGAATCTTGTAAAGAAAGAGTAATGGCCTGCCATCCATAGGGTTGACGATTCAATCGAAAATCTTAATGCGATTTGAGAACTACAAAGGCATGCGATTTGAGAACTACAAAGGCATGCGATTGACTGAAATTTACCTTCATTAAAGCTTCATCGTCGTCAACATAACCTGAGTTACCTGAAAGCTTTGAAGTTTTCTTGCTAGGTGTTGATTTTTTCGGCTTTGGCTGGCAAAAAATTCATATTAGTGATTATTACAGTAAGAGTGGTAGAATTATTAAACTAATGCAAACAGCACAAAACAGAGTGGTAGAATTATTAAACTAATGCAAACAGCACAAAACATCTATCAACTTTGCACTTTTTCTACATTTTAGCTACCAATTATTGCTAAGTGCACAATAGCAACCAAGTTACACTCATGTACCCATTTCAGCAACCAGCATAATATGACTGTGTCAAACGTATTTTTAGAGACGTTTACGAGCCGTGGTACCCCTCTCATGACCAGGTTTCTCAAAAATTTATTTATGAACCATAAGCAACAATATGCTTTATCATGAGTTAAGCTACCCATTCTAATCTACATGTAATAAAAGGCAATATACTCTTATCTATAGAGTGTTAAATGCTAACATCTAATTATTTTTCACAATCTCGCGTCCTAACTAAATACACGTCAAAGGCCTACAACCAGTTGTTTGATGGATACTTTCTTATATACCTTGGATGCAGCTAGGTCAAAGGCCTGTTGGTTCCATTAAGTGACTAACATCATTAAGTGAATCATTAAGCAACTTTAAATTTTAGAGATATGTCCATCATTTTTGTATGTATCACTTGCCATGTGATAAGCATCATACAAAAAGTGCTTTTTTTAATACTCATTTCTACAAAGTTGAATCCTATAAGTTAATCCTCTAGAGATATCCTATAACTATTAATAGTCATCCACCTATATTCGGTCAGACCGAAGCCTACTACTTCCTAACGCGAAACGGAAACTGTACATTTACTCACAGAACTTTTCATATCCATTTGAGGCCAAAATTAGTAATGAAAAGACTCACATTACAATCGGCACCGAGAATAGACCTCAAATAAGGTAATAGCTTCTTTCACAAAACTTGTTAGGTATATCATCAAACACTTTACGTGCATCAGATGCAACTAATTAGATAATTAATTTGAGTTAGGCATATCATCAAACACCTTATATGCAACAATTAACACAACTAACAACAACAATTTTAGAGCTCAATTCAACGAATCACAACTAATAGCTGTAAATACAAACCTATAATGAAGTAATTAACTAAATTCAAATAAATTTCAGTTCATGAAGTAATACCTGAGCAGCAGGTTTGTTGAGCGCAGGTGAGAGCTATGATTCCACCGTTATGTGCAGATCTTGTTACTTTGAGCAGATGAGTTTGAGTGCAGGACTGTTTGTTAACTGGGAGTGTTCGTTAATTGGGGGTGTTTGAGTGCAGGACGTTCTTTTGAAGGGAATTAAAAAAAGTTTTTTATAAAAAGATAAAGATAAGAGTTTTGGTTAAGAATTTTATTGTGTGAATTCAATGATATGAAGTTAAAAAAAAAAAAAAAAAAAAAAAAAAAAAAAAAAAAAAAAAAAAAAAAA
>LBNU01031095.1:19244-43055 GCA_014162995.1 Artemisia annua | reverse complement strand
GTTCGATTCGGTTTTCAGTCGGTTTTACTCACCACTAAGTAAAACTGTACATTTACTCACACTTATAAAAAAGTGTAGGTAAAAACCATACATTTGCTTACACCTACAAAAAAGTGTAGGTAAAATAATATACATTTGCTCACACTTAATAAAAAATGTAGGTACAAACTTAGACTTATGCTCACACTTACAAAAAGTGTGGGTAAAACACTAAACTTTTACTTATACTTTACAAAAAGTGTAGGTAAAACTTCGTATCTCCCCACACTTTTTATAATGTGTAAGGAAAACTCACACTTTTGCTTACACTTTTCAAAATGTGTAAATAAAACTAAAACTATGCTCACACTTTCTCTAAAAGTGTAAGGATATGTGGACTTTTGCTCACACTTATTACATGTGTCATTATAACAAGTGTCACTAAAAGACCTTTTTCTTGTAGTGAGTGTAATAACTATTTCAACATTGCGCAAGATCTTTGTGCTTGTTTGTCTAATAAGTATACCAAGTGACTAGACAAACACACGGTTTAATAATACATCTTTTGCATGCTTGTTATCAAAAAGTTGTAATTGCATAATGTTGTCTTTCTTAATTTCCATGCAATAAAAGTTATACGTCGACATAAGACTGTCTTTATTCACTTATTAACATTAAAATGTGTACATCAAGGTAAAAGTGCGTCTATTCACTTGCATGCAATAAAAGTTATGCCTAAACAGAAAAATGCCCTTTTACATCAACATAAAAGTGACCTTTTATTTTTTGTTGGACATTGATATAGAATTGTCTTTCTTAATTTTCATATAACTAAATTTGTACATTGACGCAACATGTCTTGGTTTATTTTCATGCAATAAAAGCTATATACATTGATATAAAACTATCTTTCTTCATTTTAATGCAATAAAAAGTTGAATGCAAAGTAGTATTGTCTTGGTTCATTTTCATGCAATATGAGTTGTGTATGCATGCAAAGCTGTCGATTGGTCCCTTTTCAACTCTGCAGGAAATTTGTGCAAGGACATATGAAGTAAAGACCACTTTCTATCTAAAGATTCAAAGGTAAAAAGTACATGTAAAAACTGGTTTGAATTGATCAATTTGGTCAAGAATTTTATGCATTTTCGCTTGTGTACTTTTAACTTTTGAAGTTGAAATGCACATGAACATTGAGTATTAATATAAGACATCACATAAGATTTTGTGGTAAACTGAAACCCTGACCCATTGCTTATGTAACATCCATCAACTTTTTTTGGGCCCTGACTCATCCTTAATATAAGACATCACATAAGTACGTAATCACTCCTTATTATTTGTTTCAATGTCTGAGACTCGTTTGACGTATGTAAAAGATGGGATAAAAAACATTGTCGTGTAATTATCGTAATGGAATTATACCGGTATCGGCTATATATTACTCGGTACCAATATGTATAGCTCCCAAAATACCACTCTTAGGTATTGTCCGTACCATTTTCTCAACAACGTCATTTTGGTACCCACGGATGCCTACTATGATGTGATATTATATGGCACTCGTGGTTGGGGATGCGAGGAGCTGCTGAATTTGCTTGATAATATATTGTCAACAACTTAGGCTAAAATACACTAACACTTAGTTTGTCTCAAGTTCACGAAATATCATTTACGGTCCGTAAAATGCTGACGGTCCTCAAATTTTGGGCACCATTTTGTTGCAATATGGTTCCGTATTGTTTCGCACCAGCCTAGCTCAGACGCATTATTGCTAGCAAGATATTTGTATCTGAATCTTTGGAAAGAAAACAAGACATGCATCAACTTTTTATATGACATGACTTTTCCTTGTCCTATGAGAACATAAGCTTACAAAATATACAACTTTTGTTTCACAAGTTAAGGTTATCATAATGCATTTGTATTGTGTTTGCTCACTTTTATATCGAAAGTACTTGCACGACAATAAATAAATATTTGTACCTTGACCGTGCAATTATCGAATGTGAAATACTAAAATGATATTTGATTAACATTTCATACGAACTACCATTATATTTCACCCGGTGTTACTAAAAGCAAATGTAACTGTAATGGTGTCCTAAACCACGCACGGAGGTAGTTAAGCATGCGTGGTCGACCGCTACAAGCGAATTGCTTCACGCGTGGAGGACCCAAAGGTGGCGCTGACCACCGGTGATTGTGTGTTTAGTAATGTATAGTTAAATATAAAAGTTTAATTAACAGTTACGCAGGTAAATATGGTGAGAACTGAGAAGGTGTGAAGAAAGGAGGTAATATGCCGCTGAAATATAGACTATAAAGCATACTCGTTACATCTAGTCTAAGTAATAACACCGCAGTAGTATATATCATGTAGAAAAACATTGAGATTGTTGTAAGAGCACAGGGTGTTTCAAGTTATAGGCTTGAGTTATGGTTTATAACCCCTCTTTGAGTTATATACGCNATAAGGCTATGCACAGAGGGCCTGAAAACTTTCGGTCGAAACCTTGTGTGACCGAATTGCAATTCGGTCGACTCCACTGTGAGTTCATTTATCCAATTCGGTCGCCGGGCATTTATTTTGGCATTCGGTCGAGATAACGACCGATATTGAAAGAAACAAAAGTCTCACAAAATTCCAATGTATACTTAAATATTGTACCGTGGGTCACCACTGTGGGGAGAGAGGTGAATATAGGTTGAGGAGAGAGAAAGCTGAAGTGGCAGCCGGAATGATGATGCAATATAGGTCACCACTGTGCCTAGCCTAAATTGTTATAGAAGAAAAAGTTGAAATACTAGCACTTTTGACACACCTTCTGCTCAAGTGTCTACAATTAGTAGTAGAACAATTACCATCTTTATTTAAATTAGTTATTCTCTTAATTAATGACGACAAATGACTTAGCCGAAAAGCCAGGCATCATATCATTTTATTTTATATTGGGCTTGTTTGTTACGCAGTCTTTTTGAAACTGTAAGCTTTTTGTTACAAAAATAATCTACTCCAAAACAAGTAGCTCCGTTTGGATACATCAACTTCAAGCTTTTAATTTTAACAAATAGCTCCAAAAAGAAAAACAGGTTCATGAAGCTTTTAAAATATTTCGTAGCTGTTAAAACATAAAATTACTGTTAACAGCTTATAATTACATTTACTAGCTAATTTACCAAACACTTTTATTGGAAAAAAAATACAGTTTGTAGCTCATATTAACAGCTTTGCAGTTTACAGCTTACAGTTTACGCTTAAAGCATACATCTTACAGCTAATTTTACTAAACATACCCATTAAGGAGGTGTCCATGAATTGTGTAAATATATATTTTGACATCTGAGGTGATTCTTTTGATAAATTTTCTTTTAAAGACTAAACACTAAAGACGCTCTAATTAGGGGTGGAGCTAGTAGGGTGGGTGACTAGTAGGTGCTGAGCCACCCCTAATCAATCCACTTCATTCATTAATTATTCAGACTACAAGCCGTTTTTATATTCAGCCCCCTTATTCTATAGACATGTCTACAAAATTTATATATGAAAAACTTAAACAATAAAAGACGTCACTATAGATTAATTTTAGAAACGATATCTATCATTATGACTTTTTGCGTTAGCACTGCCGACCCCTTAACTAAATATTTTAGCTCCGCCCCCGGCTCTAATAAGTATGTACGCGTATTTCACAAAGCGTTTGCCAAGTATTCTCGCATATATACACGATAGTTGTTAGTCTATGATTTACAATTCAGTTTATGATGATCTCATTGGTATAAAATATCAACAGAAGTGATTTGTGGATGTTAATCATAATAGCTAAATAAACATTACCCACGCATGATTAATATCTTAGAAATACCATTTACATAGTTAATACAATTAATGTGAGTTTGCATATTCGCAACATCATTACATAACTAAATCCATAATCAACTTATTACATTAAACAATTGACATGTATAAAAATATACAAGGAATAAAGTAAAATAAGTTTGCTAGTCAATATGCACATTTTCTATCTACTTATGTGTAGCTCAAGAGGGATAGATAGAAGAGTGGAGTTTTGCACCACTCCACATCAAAGTTGCTACAACAAGCATCTTGACCGATTGCTAAGAAGCTCAACGGGCTTGCAAGGTCAAGAAAACTCGAACAACCTTTATGAAGTCAGATAATATTAATAAGAAGTGTAAGAAGAATAAGCTCAGGAGGGATAACGCCAAGGTCTTGATCATAGCCTTGTTGTTCTTGGCTTCATAAGATGATCATGCAGAGCCCAATTGGCCATGAGTATGTTAAACAATATTGGGTAATAAGCCTTGGCTAGGACCCCAAGAGTATATGGGTTAGAGAAGAGGGTTTTAAGGGTAGAATCAAGTTGAAGATTCATATTGTGTGTGGAAGGATGATGGGTGCAAGCATGTTATATATAGAGTTGGTGGATTAGTGTGGTGGGGGGTTGAAAGGGGTTGGGTATAATTGGTTGTATCGTAATAAAGGAGTTTATTGAGGTGTCATTTTCTACACATAAGGACATAGACAGAAAGCATAATGAGAGTTTGTTTCTTGGTTTTTGAGAATTTGGTACCACAAAATTATCAACTTTGACTTTTTATTCTTAAAACTTTCAAGAATTCAGTATTTTGAGTCATAAAATACAAATATAAGCAATAGGCCAATACCAAAATGTGTAGGCTAATGGTTTAAAATTGCGTTTTGCTATCCAATGTGTTAAAAGGTACCAGAAGCCGATGCGTGATGCGCGTTGCAAATGCGAGCGCATTTTGAATACATTTTGTATTAAAAAGTACAACAATTATTTGTATGTAGTATATTAACAAAGTACCATATAAATGCAATAAATTTACAAATAAGTCACTAAGATATTAAAAATAGACAAATAATCTATTTGTAAAACAAATAAGTTACTAAGTCATGACATAAAATACTTAGAGACAACATTATAAACTCTAACTACATCTTATTTTTTACGTGACCCTCATCCTTTAGTTACTTTCGAACAAGATGAACATGTAAATTTATTTTTAATTTTTAGATCTTGAATTCTATAATTTTCGCTTGCATCCTTGTTATTGTTACCAGTCAATGCGGTTAAACCTGAATTGTTAGACTTCATTCTATACATATTCATCATGATATGATGTTATAATGTATTAAAGGTATACTCATAAGTTATACGAGTGGCTAACAATCATTTTTCATTCGTAACTAAATCAATAGAAAAGTCCAAACTTAAAATTTTAGTCAAATTTGAACTTCACATATGATTCCTAACGCAATTATTTAACATATATAATTACGTATGATCAAAATACAATATGAACTCTTGCACAACATGAATCTTGAATAAGAAGATTGTTTGCATGACTTCAAATCATGTTAATGGTGCATGATCATGAACCAAAGGGTAATTTGAATGTAGGGTAAGTTGGATGTCGTTATTGTGCTTGTTTTGGACGTCTTCAAACAACTTCTATTTTTCAAAGTCCAACAAAATATTTTAGCTTCTTCAAAATGGTTTAATCTTTCCAAAATGACCTAAATTCTATATTGCGACAATTGCGACTGTTGCTAGCGTTGCACAAATGCGGCAAATTGCGGTCTAATGCGAGCGCATTTTGGGATGGCTTCGCATTAGGTACCATGATGCGAAATCTTAAATGCAATGCAATGATGCGCGCAATTTACACAATGATGCACGCATTTTTAAACCAAGGCTAAACTATGGTCTTCAAACTAATCAATTTTCACGCCACGTTAGCGACATATTATCTTTTAATACATTACTAAATAAACAGGTATTATGGTCATATTAAACAAAAAAATATAAAAATATTTATTTTATGCAAACATGCATCACAATAAATCCTACAAACACACACACACACACACAACATGGGAAACCGTTCGGTGATCTGTACCTCCAAATCATTGTAAAAAACAGCCTTGGGAGTGCGATTGGGGATGGGTGATAAGGGAATGGTGTGTGATCATGTTTGGTGGTAGTGGTAGACTATCCACCATAGTGCATAGTCTTATATAGGCGTTGAGCATTTTTTCTAATGACCGTCAGAAGTTGTGATTGAACTTAAAATCTATTTTTTCAAAACTCTCTTTGATCTGTCAACTGAAATATACCACTCGCAATCATATAATAGCGCAAACTTCATTTAGGTTGAAGTTTATCAAAAAAAAAATCAAATAACAGAAATTGTAATCAAGGGTGCGTTTGGTTTACTAGTACGAGAATGAAGGAATAAATTTTATTTTTAATAAATTGTTTAGTTAGTTGGTCTTATTTAGAAATAATGATATGAAACCCTTAAAACTATATATAATCCAAACCCTACAAAAGTGATGTGTTTACAAAACTCATACTCATAATGATACCAATAATGAAATCCTTGACAAACAAAAAATCACATAATAGTATTCAAAATATCGTATACATTTGTAGAATTGTAAAGTTTGTTTTAAAATTGTAAAGTTTTATTCATTTTGTTTCAAAATAAGTGTTCACTTTATGCATGCATAAAGTTTTTTAAAAAAAATTCACTAACCACACTCGCTCTCAACCAATCATATAATTACCACCCACTAATCTCTTTTTCAATTGCATAAAATATAAAATAGATATTTATTTTAAAATACATGAAAGTAAAAACATTGAATATTTATTTTGAGACGGAATCACTAGGTAAGCGCCATCTTATTCATGAACATTATAGTATAGTTGTAAAAAAGTAATGCAAACCGGGTGGATATAGAAAAAGGGAGGTGATTTGCACACTCTCATAATAGATTGACATAATCAAATTTAGAGTGTTTTAACATTTATACCCTTACAGGGTCAATCAATTATGAGAGTATGCAAATCACCGATCATCTTGGGACCCCTACGAATAGGTACCTAGGAGGTGTAAAAGAAAGAAGTTATTTTGTTGAAGAGGAATATTGCGTAGATTAGTAGTTACAGTAAAAGAACATGAGTACGATATAAGAGGTGTCTAAAGAAAATATTACTAATACATTAACCTTTTCTATCCAAAAGAATTTCTAAGTTGCTTAAAAAACAATTGTGGGGCTTGATTTTAGATTCGCTTTCGGTCATAAGATCACAAGTGGTACCTCTCGCTTGTTCAACATTTCAATAAGAACATCATATGCTAAATAAAATGTCAGCGTTTGTCTATCATGTGATGTTAATCATATATACTGTAACACATTATTGGAGTTTGATCTAATACGATCATCTACCTATATCTCATGACGTACTCTTACGCACAATTTTTTATTATTTTTTTTCGACGGTCGAATCCCTTGCTTTAGATGCTTCACATGTGCTTCAAGGATGTTGTAGTGGTTGTTGAAACATGAAGGGTACTAAGCTAATCATGTGTGACCTCGACCATTGTTATGCCTGGTTTAAGGTAGTGCTTCTGTTTGGTTTGAATATGATATTAGCAATTGGTATAGGTATGAATGAAAATAGGCAAGATAAGCTATTTGATTATTATAATTTTGTGCATATTGGATGATTAAAAATTGAAATTGATTGTTTGATTTATAAAAACTTGCAAGAAAGAAACAAAGAAAATATGAGAAAAAGATATATTGTGTAGTGAAGAAATACTTGTCAGACGGTATCTAATCTAGTATAGGCAGTGATATGGACAACCCCCTACAATCGAAATGGAAGTCATCCCATCTCGAGTAACTTACTAGAATAAATTTCAATTGTTCACTACTCACTAACTAATAAGCTCTATACTAGCCTAAACACTACCAAAACGCGAAGATCAATCGATACACACAAGGATATCCATATAAAATAATAAAAAACGAATGAATATGAATCAAAATATTAATAAATTCAAGCTAAACTAACACATACAATGTTTAGCCAATCATATAGCAAATCACAACAAGATTAATGTATAAAACATGAATTAAATTAAACACAATGCTTGATACAATTTACTTGATGTTGATCTAATTATGTCATTGATTAAGAACTAATTCCTCTTTGAAAAATGGTTGGGGATTGCTGAAAAACGCATTGGGTTGATCCCCTAATCCTCCTCTGGAGAGGGGTTGATGAGGCGAAGATTGTTACGCTTTTAGGGAGTCATTTAAGCCCTAATCCGTAATTATTTAATCAAATATTGCCTTAAATTGTTCCTTTTGTCATTTTAGGTACTTTGAAGAGGAATTCTGGAAAAGGAAGCATTTTGGACGTTTTTAGAGCATAAAAGTGAAGAAAACGACAAAGTCTCAAATTATGCTGAAAACAGTACCTGACGGCGTCACGTTCTATCGTGTGACGACGTCACGCTTTGACAACATGAAGGATGATTTTTACACTAGACGCCCCAAAAAGTTTTGAAGAATTAACACATGACGGTGTCACGTGTTGGAAGCCCTAGGCCGTCACATTATGTGCTAAATGGAGACGGCCCAGAAGGAATTACAAGGGGATGGCGTCAAGAGTGGAACTGAGCAATCCGAATTTTATTTTGGCGGCGAGATGACGGCGTCAGTCCCTATAAGCTGACGCTGTCACAATGTAAAATCTATATGTAGTTTTCTAATTTTCATTCATTAGGGTGCAACTTTTTGGAACAAAACCCTAGCTCGTTTTTCTACTGTAATTTTGAGGTTTTCCACCCTTGAACCTTGGATGCTTAATTGAAGATAAGTCTCTTCCAAATCATTCAATATGTACATGTATTGTGTGATTATATCTTATGCTTGTCTTTCAATTAACATGCTAGGATAGGTCTTTATTGTGTTTGCTTAGATCTAATGAAACCTAGCTATCGATTATATGTTGCTGGTTTGCTTGTGATTATTGTGGGTGGGTGAAGTCGATGTTAGGCTTAAGAAAACTGGCTAACCTCCTATATGGTAACTTGCTTGAACGTCTTAAGAAACATGAATCGGATGTGTACTACGATTATTTGGTTGTATTTAATGCATGAGCGAATTCTAATGATCCCATGTTAGGAGCTTTTAGTCGGCTCGACATAGGAGGAAGTAGTAGCTTATAAAGTTAGGGAAGATCGTACACGGCCCTACGAATGGTTTAAAGGAATACAACCCGTCATCCACGTAATTACAACAAACCAATTAACATATAAAAGATAGCTAGGGAGTAAGGAAATCTAAGTAAACACATATCTCTCTCATATAAGTTTCACAACCACTTTAATTTTCTTGTTATTTTATTTTATTTGCAAAAGTAGTTAATTGTGTTAGTTGACTAACAACTAATTCCGCCCACTCCTCTATAACCCGAGATTTTTACTTGCTTTCTTAAAAATATAAAAATACAAAAAGAATCATCCCTCAACCCTTAGACCTAATTAGAGTAGTTTTTCAAGCCTAACGATACTATTCCCCTTAGAGAACGATCAATCCCCCGGTACTTGCCACTACACTATACTACATCGGTCAGGTACACTGCCTGGTGGGGATTGCAAGCTTCTCAAGATCCCTTGAGAGGTAAAACCCTAGTGCGTGGTCGCAATCCCGCGCATCAAAGTTTTTGGCGCCGCTGCCGGGGAATAGTTATTGTTTAGGTTGAAAATTTTATTTTTACTTAGGTCTATTCATTAGATTCCCCGGCAGCGGCGCCAAAATTTGACTCCTCCCAAACTAACCAGTTAACCAGGTGTAGTCAACAAGTCAAATCTGAGAGAGGAGAGATCAATTTATGATCTGGTGTAAGCACAGTGTATCCCCGGGTCGTTATGTCCCAGCGAGATTGAAATTGCGTTTTGGGAAAACGTTCTGGAATGAGTGATTTGAGGAAAGTAACCAGATAATGATTTTGATTTGATTTTACACTAATGATTGCTTGGAATGATAATAAAACAGTATTAACAAACACAAAATTACAAATAATCCTAAAAACGTAAATGCGTACAGAAAAAGTGGAAATATGCAAAAACAAACTACAGGGGGTGAAAATGCAAATTTTACAAACTTAAAATGAAAAGAAAATTAAATTAAAAAGAAAATTATTTTTCTTGATTATTTTATTATTTAAATATTAATTATTTAATAAAACTATTTAAAAAGTTAATAAAAACTAATTTAAAGTTAAACTAAAAATAACTAAGACTACAAATTTAAACTAGAAAATCACAAAATTAATTTCTAAACCTTTAAAATAACTTAAAAGAAATGCAAAAATTGAAAATAAATATTTTTGTCTTTTTGTGGATTTAATACTAATTATATTAATTGCACTAATTTAACTAATTTAAATTACTAATAATACTAAAAATGACTTAGAAAATTATAACATATTTTATAAAACTAATTAACTAATACAGGAACCTTAAAAAATTATAAAAAGTTTATAAAAACTATTATTACACTATTTTATTAATTATTTACTTAATTACTAATTAAAAACTATTTAAACTAATTTAAATTAGAATAATAGAAAATGAACAGTAATAATTATAAAAATGTTTTCTAAAAATACTAAAAAAATTATAAAACCTAGGAAAAATATAAAAAAGTACTAGTGATTAAAATTAAACAGTAGAGGATTTTATTTTTGGTTTTTCAATTAAAACTAATTTAATTATTTTTAATTATTATAAATACTAAATGAAAAGATAAAAATCTAAGAAAATTATTAAAAATACTACAAGTGACAGGGAACTTATGAAAATTATAAAAATGAAAATTGCTTTTCAAAAAAGCTGAGCAATAAGCCAAATGGCTTAAATAGAAGCTATCACTATTTTTAATTTGATGTTTTTGTGATTTTTCTTTTACAAAACTATTTTAACTCTAAAAGTATGCAACTTTTGTAAAAACAAAACTTTTGGTTCTTAAAAATAAGCACTATGGAATGCTTAATGGTTTAGCAGTTTGGCTTTGGTCAAACAAGCTATGCAAAAGCTTGAAATAAGCCACACAGTGAACACATATGGTAAAATGAAGTATAAACAACTTAAACGAACTTAAATGAGCTTAAATCAACAAGAATCCATGACAGAATAATCCAATAAGCACAAACAAGCAATCCAAAACTACCACAGACACAACAGAACTTGGGACTATCTTGCAGACCTTGTGGGGTCCACAGGGTTGGTCAAAAGTCCAAGAGGTGGATAAGTCCAATAAGCTGAGCTTATGGGCTTTCCAAAAAGCTAAAGCTCAAGGGGTGGGACCCACTAATGAGCTTGTGGCAAGCTTATGAAAAAGCTTGGGTAAGCTGATTACTCAGTATAGACAGTAAAATGGTCAAAACTAAAAGTTGAATGCAGACCTAATAAATAAGTTTGGAAATGAAAAATAAGCACTGGATTATTGAGTCAGCTAGGTGAGCTTCTCAAAAAGCTAAAACACAAAGGCTAAAGCTCACTAATGAAGCTTATGAAAAAGGGTAGTGAGACTGTGCACAGGGCAGTTTTTAGAAAAAGTACTAAGAAAAAGCCACAAAATAAGCAGTTTACCCTGAGATCTAAAAATAACTAAAAATACCTTAATAAAGATGATCAGTGAAGCATTAATTCCTAAAAAGCACTAATCCTAAAACCTAATATTGAATACTAGGGAAAATCACTAAGTTTATTCAAAAACTTTTATCTGTCAATTTTGACTTTTTGATTATTTTTGCAAAATGTTGACCAAGGTGAACTTTGATCCTAATTTACTGAGTGATTATGTTGAATTAAGCTATATTGAGACTAGATTAAGCAAACTTAACAACTTTTAAATAGATTTGTGAGTTGGTGATCACTAAAAGTCTCACAGTAAACAAGAACAAGAGTGAAACTATGATTTTGACTTTTTGCTGAATTGGTACTGAGTTTTATGACCTTTTTGCACTAATATTACCTAGAATGACTTGTAGAGACTAAAAATACCTACCCAAATAACTTCTGAGTACACAAACTCAGCAATTCCAAACAATTTACACTATGGATTTTTTTATTTTCAAACTAAATGATTAATATAGAACTTACAACTGATTTATATCAACTAAATATGATCTAAGAACCGTAAATGAGCACAGAAACACAAGCTTGGACCAAAAATACCTAAGATGCTATTGGCAGTGTAATTGAGCACAAATGAGCACAAAGAAAACTAGTGATCAAACAAGTAAATTAAGGCAATTACTTAACTAAATTACACTAAACAAGCATAAAATCACAGAAAGAAGCAACTAATAAGCCAATGAACAGTGAGATGAAAATTTAAGAATGGAACTCACAATGTGCAATCCAGCTTAAACCATAGAACCAAGGACCATAAATCATTTCCTAACACTCCCCATGGAGTTCTAACCCACTGCCATCCATTATCAACAGTGCTCCAGCCATCTTCTTCTTCTTCCTTTTTTTTTTTTTATGCTTGTTTAGTGTAATTTAGTTAAGTAATTGCCTTAATTTACTTGTTTGATCNACTGCCATCCATTATCAACAGTGCTCCAGCCATCTTCTTCTTCTTCCTTTTTTTTTTTTTATTTATTTATTTTTCACTGAATTTTCTTGATTTTTTTTGTATTTTTGATTTTTAAATCTAGACTGAATTTTATGGTTACTAAAAGCTTATCGAAGCTTATGGGAGCTTATATGATCCTAAAAGTCAATAAACACAACCACAAACAACATTAAACAGAATTGAGAATTTTAAAAGAGAAATTGCATAAACTGAATTTGAAGTGAAATACTGAAATTGATTATGAAAATAGATCAAATTACACTTAAGAACACTGATTACAATCTTAAAAATCTTAAAGTTACACTAGAATTTGAAATTTTTGCTAATTCGACACTAAATTATTATAATAAAACTACACTCCTTCAATGCTTCATCTTCTTCTATTTATAATGTCTTCTTGGGTTCTTGGAAGGTCTCTGAGCATTTCCCACTTTCAATCTGAGCCATTGGATGATGGAAATTCAATCTTGGCCATTGAATGGTTTTGGCGCCAAAAAGAAAACAGAGCAATTTGTACCGGTGGGGGGGGGGTGGTGGCATTTATTGTGGTTTGTTTTGTTAGGTGAGGGTGGTGGTGAGTGGTTTGGGCGGTGGATTAGACTGGCAAGTGGGGTAGTGGGGAAGAAAACNCAAACAACATTAAACAGAATTGAGAATTTTAAAAGAGAAATTGCATAAACTGAATTTGAAGTGAAATACTGAAACTGATTATGAAAATAGATCAAATTACACTTGAGAACACTGATTACAATCTTAAAAAGCTTAAAGTTACACTAGAATTTGAAATTTTTGCTAATTCGACACTAAATTATAATAATAAAACTACACTCCTTCAATGCTTCATCTTCTTCTATTTATAATGTCTTCTAGGGTTCTTGGAAGGTCTCTAAGCATTTCCCACTTTCAATCTGAGCCATTGGATGACGGAAATTCAATCTTGGCCATTGAGTGGTTTTGGCGCCAAAAAGAAAACAGAGCAATTTGTACCAGTGGGGGGTGGTGGCATTTATTGTGGTTTGTTTTGTTAGGTGAGGGTGGTGGTGAGTGGTTTGGGCGGTGGATTAGACTGGCAAGTGGGGTGGTGGGGAAGAAAACCAGGGTGGTTTGTGGTTTCTGGTTTGTTGGAGTTGTGGGAGGGAAAGGGGTGGTCAAAGGGGAAGTTTGACCCCGTTTTTATTATAAAGGGAGTTGGGCTGGTGAGTGGTTGGGCCCAAAAAGAAAAGGGCTAAGGGCTTAATGGGGTGGGTCTGGTTGTAGATTGGGTTTAGGATTATTGGGTTTGTGTTTGTTTTGGATTTAGGGATAAAATGGGCTCGTTTGGTTTGTAAATTTCATAAGGACCAAAAATGTAAATTATGGAAATTTGAGGGACTGATCATGTGACTTTCCCAAAGTATTCACAAGGGTAAATATTGCCAAGTGTGAATAGTATAAGGACTATAGGTGATAATTTCCATTTTTACACCTCCAGGGACTAAATCTGCCAAACTTGAAACTTCAGGGACCCAACTTGTAATTTTACCAACTTTTCACACAATGATTATTTTTGCCAAAGTTTCATAATACAAGGACCATAATTGTAATTTTCCAAAAGATTTTAATCCTAGGGGCTATTTTTGACATTTTTGCAAAGTTCAGGGACTAAACTTGTAAACTATTGAAACTTTTTATCAAAGGACTAATTATGACAACTTGTGATTTTCTAAGGACTTTGGTTGACTCTTCTTTCAAAATTAATGCTTAGGGACTAGATTTGACAAGTTTTGAAAGTTGGGGGACTAAAACTGCCAATTGTGCAAACTTTGTTCGTTTTTAATTTGTTTTCAAACATTTTGCATCTAAAACATATAAAACACAACCCTGGGATATTTTCAGTATTTTGATGCATATTTGGGTGTTTTTGGATGTTTTGGCAGTTCATATAAGACAAAAATGATGAGTATTTACACACTCATCAGTTTTCTTTAGTCTATCTTTTTCTTCGTGTCTTTGTTCGTAACCATTACCATCCGACATCATGGAAGGTGGTAATATCCTTGATCCTAACAACCCGCCCCAACAAAATATACCACAACCAAACCAACCTCCTAGAGCCCGTACTTTAGGAGAATACTCTCGTCCTAGCCACCAAGGCTATCGAAACACCATTGAGCTCACCCAAGGAGCCATGGGGAAGTATCATGTGGAAGAGATAATCTCCATCGGACTTTCATTCAAGATGTTTGGACAAACATTTGAAGCACGTGAAAGTTCCACTCCGATGAGATGTATTCCCGGCTCAGGATAATGGTAACTGGAAATGCCGGGGTCAAAGATAGTGTCTTCATTCCCGAAGGAGTGAAGAACAGGAGAAGCCACGGGATAGGTGAAGAAAAGAAAGAAAGTCATGATAAAAATCTTGACTAACTCATCATCACCCACAGGAGAATTCATAATATAATGAATCTCTTCATTTAAGCTCAATTGATCAAGACATATCCCGGGTGTGTCTAGATCAAAGTAGAAGTTATCATACTCCGGCGGAGATATGATATGAGTGAGTTCACAGGAGAACTCCTCGAAGGTGAATGAATCATATTCGGGGAGAGAATTATGAGAATGAGAAGTGGTACTGCCACTAATCTTCTCTCCCATATGATCAAAAGTGAAGGCTTCAAATTCCGGTATAGAATCATCAGAAAAAATGTCACTATCCTTAATGGGGATAGGAGATGAAATGGGTTTCTCTTTGAAAGCCTCGATTTTAGAAATGAGAAGTCTGACATTCAATAATGTAGCACGAAGAGCTTCATCTTGGATTTCAGTGTCAGTTTCTTCATCATTCTCTTCTTCTAAGCTAACTAGCTCAGAAGGTAATTCTTCCATATAAACGATGTCTCCACAAGATAACGAATCATTATTAGTAGAATCGGAGAACATCTCAACATGATCAGTTGGTAAGATAAGAGGAGGAGGGATATCACACTCATGATCAAAAATTCCCTGTGACTCTCTTGGGATTGGGACAAGGTTCTCAACACTAGACTTTATGAATTCGTCCGATTCCTTTTCAGGAACAGTGTCAAGATGCTCGTCCCCCATGCGCAGAGAGTGAGTGGGAATCTCGGGTGTGATAACAGTAGAATGAGATGGAATCTCAACTGATGGTATCTCATCTGATGAACTTGATGAATCTTTATAAAATTCAAGAATATCAAGTGTATATTCATCATCACTGTCATCAGGAATGAAACGGAATCGAGAGCTAGATCTGGCTGCTTTTTCTTTTGCAATGGATTCCCTAATAGATTTTTCAAAGGCATCTTGGGAATTTATTTTAGCAGCCTGCTCTTCAGCTAACAATTCCTCCATGGATTTTGGATTATCTTGGGAATGTTTAATTCCTTTTATATCTTTCACTAAATCCAAAAGATCAAGGAGAAGATTTTGAGGAAGTGGCAGTGCCTGATTCAATTGGTACTGTGGAGGTTGGTCATGATACGAAGAGTCATAATTGTTACAAGGAAATGGATTCCTTGTTTGACAATCAGAGCTGAAGTGTGGACCTCCACAGTAGTCACAACAGTTGAACTGATGTGGCTGTGAGTCGTATGTGCTGTAGTTATAATTGTTATCAGGAACCTGCTCATAGACAAGCGTGTTTCCTGATTGACAATCAGAACTGTAGTGTGAATCACCACAGTACTCACAACAGTAAAACTGCTGAGTCTCATAGTATGGTAGCTGATGGAATAAATCAGTCGTGTCATGGTAGGAATAGGGATTCTGGTTGTAGACAGACCCGTTTCCTGACTCTACCATGCCACAACTGGGGCAATTACCACCATTATGAGGACCACCACACCATTGACAATCAAGAGGGTGTGGATGAGACATAGAAAGAATCAAATGGCTAGAGAGGGTAAGGGATAAAGAATCAAACTGATAAGAGGGATAAGAAGAATATTTTTGGGATTTTTGAGAAACATTTTATAAAAATAAGAATAAAAATCTTTTTGGGTTTTTTGTGTTTGTTGAAAACTGAATTAAAATGTTTTTGGAAATCGTTTTGAAAAACCAAATCGTTTCATCGTAGATCACACTAAGTAATCCTTGAGTAATCTGATATGGTAAAATTTTACGATTCGTTTTGTTTTTATATGAAAATAAGAAAATATGAACAAGGATGGTAAATATACAATGAAGTGAATATCCAAAGATCACTAATCTTCAAATACGCTTGAATACGCACACAACCTCCCCGGCAGCGGCCCAAATTTTGATTGGCCCAGAAACAGTCAACTAAAACTAACCAAGGATTTGGTCAATTCTAGTCAAGCAACTCAGGGCACAATGCAAATGTCCAAAGAGTATAGAATATTCCCGGGTCGTTATGTCCCGACGAGGAAGTGAATTGTATCAAAAACGTGTTTGTGATCGAATGATTCTGAATGGAAAAGGGTTGGATTTGATTATGCTAATGGAAATGAAAGAGAAAAGCTTAAAACAAGCTACGGAAACATGAACGGGAAACTAAATTACTTACAAACGTATAAAACCTAAAAACGCGCAAGTTAAATTAAATAAAACGTAAACGTACAAAATAAAAAGTGAATTCCGTCCAATACAACTCCCACGGATGTGAAAATTATATTTTTGGAATCCTAAAATTAAAAGAAAATTAATGGAAAATTAAAATAATTTATTTAACTATTTATTTAATTACTATTAATTAAAAACTATTTTAAACTATTTAGTAATACACTAATTAATAAGAAATTATGAAACAAAGCTAAAAATGAGAAATTATAACTTTGAAAAATCTAAAATATTATAAAACAATTTTTGAAACTGAAAATATAATTATTACACTATTTATCTATTTAATATTAATTATTTACTATTTATTAATTACTAAAAATGTTTTTGATTTTTTATAAATACTAAACATGCAAACAAAAATCTGAAACTTTGCAAATAAATCTAAAATAATACTAGGAACTTAAGAAAAATAAGTTTTAATGAAAAGAAAATAGAATAAGCAAAATGGGCAAAAAGCCAAACCAAATAAGCACTTATTAATAAGCACTTTGCAAGAAAAGTTGACAAAAGCTCAAAAACAGTTCTAACAAATTAATTGAACTTAAATCAACTTAAATCACCCAGATAAGCACTCACAATAAGCAAATGCAAGAAAATAAGTACAATCCAAAAGCTGTGAACAACACAGAATTGGGACAAACTTGGGAACCAAATTAAGTTAGGGGCAAAAGCCCCAAGGTCCAATATGAGCCTGGAAACCTCAAGCCAGCTATGTGGGCTTCTCAAAGAACCCACAAGCTCACTTTGGGACCCAATGATAAGCTCTAGGTGAGCTTATGAACATGTTTGCTTACACTGCCCACTCAGTGCATGATATGTGATGAGACAAAGTTAATAAGCAAAATTAAGCAGTGCAACAAGCAAGGAAATGGAAACCAATCACATGCATAAGGACATGAGGGCTATTGAAAACACCAAAGAGCTTAAACAATTATCAACTAATGATCAAATTGCAAGTAAATGAAAAATGGCCAAAAGCTGTGAGCAGGGCACATACAGTGCAAACAAACCAAAAGAAAAGCCCAAATAAGCAGTATAACTAGGAGATAAAAAATAAACAAAAATTGACTACTGAAGATGAGCAACCAAATAACATTATCCTACAAGCATAAGATCTAATACTCAATGTTAAAGCCTACATGAAATTATCTTTTTAATTCAAAAAAAACAGCTTAACTTAAATTTTGACTTTTATAGATTATGAACTACTTTGACTAAAATGAACTTTGGATCAATCCTAATGGCTGAAAATGATGTAATAAGCTATAATGAAACTAAATTAAGCAATATAAACAACTAATGAACCAAAATAGATGATTAAGCAAATCCAAATTCCTCACAGTTAGGCTAGAATGAAATCAAAGGTTCATTTTGACTTTTGAACAAAGAGGTGCTAGTTTTTATGGTTTCACTGGGATATTAGGTCATAAAGTGTACTACATCAAACAAGAACAACTACACAAACAACCTTTTACACAGATTAACCAACAAATCCAAACACTCCTTTCAAAACCTTGATTTTTGATTTTCACACAAGTTCACTGATTAAGACCATGGAATTGGTTCATAAACACATATTATGATGACATAAGCTGAGTTGAGCATGAAAACACCAGAACTACCAACAATACCAAGAGAATCAATAGCATGCTACAATGGCAGTTAAACTTGAAAAATGAACAACAAAGTGACCACATGAACAAACTAGCAATGTAAAGCAAGATTTTACTAAGCAACACTGAATAAGTAAAGAAAACAGCAAAATAG
This sequence comes from Artemisia annua, assembly GCA_014162995.1. Lineage (NCBI taxonomy): Eukaryota > Viridiplantae > Streptophyta > Magnoliopsida > Asterales > Asteraceae > Artemisia > Artemisia annua. Next base: position 24,229 of record LBNU01031095.1, on the reverse strand, counting down.
CAACCAACTAGCACATCTTCAGTGATAAGCAAAAAAAAATCAAAAAAACGGCTTACAATAGCTCCCAAGCTGAAAACAGTGAACCAAGGTCTATGAACACTTCCTAATGCTTCCCATGAAGCTTCTAAACCATTTTCATCCAGAATCAACCATGAAACATGCCTCAATCTCCTTGTCAACTGATTTTTATATTTTCACCATATTTTTGAGCATTTTTGATATTTTTTTAGTTAACTTATCTTAAACTGCCTTAAATATTTAAAAGGCTTTAGATAGTTTATAAATGAGTTGGAATGAGCTTAAACAAACACTAACAATAACTTTTAACAAATTTAAGTGAGATTGTCAGTTTCACCTAAAATTGCCAAAACTGAAAATACAATGATAACTTGAAATTAACTTCAAAGAAAGTTTGAAATACATAAAATGAACTGAATACAAGCGTTTTGAACTAGAAATAACAACTGGAATTATAAAAAATATGACACTTAAACGTGTAAACTACACTACACTACAACTATGCTACTCTCCCCTTCTTCTTTCCACTTTTCTTGGACTTATAAGGGCCAGTGTGGGCGCTCGGAACTTTTCCCCTTTCTTTTTCAGCATTGGATGGCCTTCTTTTAATCCTAGCCATTGAATTGGCTTTGCGGGCCAAAACTTATATAAGCAAAAATGGGGGGGTGGGTTGGTTTGGCAGTGAGATATAATTAATGGAGGGGTGTAACTGGAGAAACATGGAGGTAAGGTTGAGAGGAGACAAAGCTCCGGTTTTAAGGTTTTGGTTAAAGGTGGATTTAGGGAGGGAAAAAGGGGGGTTAGGGGTGAGTTTTGACCAGGTCAACGAGGGGAGGTGTTATAAAGATGGGGTTCGGTTTATGGTTGGGCCTGGTGAGGGAATGGGCCAAAGGGAAGGGTTTATGAAATGGGGTTTGTTTGGGTTAGTAAAAAACAAAGGCTTGGTTGTTTTGTAGTTAAAGTACAACAAAGAGACAAAAATGTAATTTACTGAAAGTAGGACTGGAATTGGTATTTTCCAAAGCTGCCAAGGGTTTTCTCCTGCCAAAATATAATAGAAAGGAACCAAATACTATTTCAAAAGTTCTTTTATTACCATAAAAAAAACAAACCCAGGGACCATTCTGCCAAAAAATGAAAAGTTGGGGGTAACTTGTAATTTCTGAAAAATTACCCAGTTATTTTTGCTAATTATATTTAAAAAAGAAGACTTGGGATTGATTTTCTTACAATAGGTTTGCTAGGTGACTAGTTTGTCAAAATTAGATAGTTTGGGGGGATTAGAAACTGCCAAAATATGCAAACTTTTGTACGTTTTCACAGCGTTTTTAAAACGTTTTTGCATCTAAACACCATAAAAGATCCTGAATATTTTCACGTTATTTTGAATGGCATTATTTGAGTGTTTTTGTATGTTTTTGCAGTTTTTTTATTAGACAAAATGATTGAGTGTTTGAGCACCTCCATCAATCCCCAACACTGAATATTGCTAGTCCCTAGCATTATGAAGAACTTTGATGGATATATCTTTACCAGAGCCATCACTTCTGGAGTAGCCGGAATGTTTAAGTTCAAATAAGAACCAAGGTACACCGATAACCGTGTTGATTTGAGCAACCACCAGCTTTTTCCAACGGTTTGATTAGTCCTTTACCGAGAAGCCCGTTTGCTTTTCTGGACTGCCAAACCTTAGATAAATTATGAATATTATCTTGTGACTGATTAGCCAATTTATGTTTTCAAACTGCACTTTTACCGACAAGCCATCAACTCTATACTTGCGGGCTAGCAACTCTTCACTATAATTGTGAGTCGATTACCATACAATTTTGGCAAATTGTCAGCCGTAAAACGGATTTGAGATATCTTACCAGAGCCGTTTGCTCCTGGAAGTTAGCCAATCCTTTTGTCGGTTAGACACGGCGGGCATGTAAACCACAAAAAAAAAAATTTTTGGTCAATGGGAGGTATCTATGCATTAAAATGTATAACATTGATCCAAAATTCGCCAGAAATATTTCCCCCCCACACTAGAAACTGAATTATTGTCTCAATATTCAAAGTCCCGGCTATTAGCCGAATCCCTTGAACGTTAAAAAGTTTAGATTGAGGCCAAGTGTCGGGAACATCATTTTTTTGAAAGTGAGTACGATTAGTTTAAAACTTTCTTAAATACGAAGCTATCGACGCACCAACTATCTTTTTAAAATGATGATGAATTATGATTTTTTTTTTTTTTTTTTTTTTTTTTTTTTTTTTTTTTTTTTTTTTTACAATATATACGCATGGTGAAACTATAGCAGGGGTAAACTCCNGTGATAAGCAAAAAATCAAAAAAACGGCTTACAATAGCTCCCAAGCTGAAAACAGTGAACCAAGGTCTATGAACACTTCCTAATGCTTCCCATGAAGCTTCTAAACCATTTTCATCCAGAATCAACCATGAAACATGCCTCAATCTCCTTGTCAACTGATTTTTATATTTTCACCATATTTTTGAGCATTTTTGATATTTTTTTAGTTAACTTATCTTAAACTGCCTTAAATATTTAAAAGGCTTTAGATAGTTTATAAATGAGTTGGAATGAGCTTAAACAAACACTAACAATAACTTTTAACAAATTTAAGTGAGATTGTCAGTTTCACCTAAAATTGCCAAAACTGAAAATACAATGATAACTTGAAATTAACTTCAAAGAAAGTTTGAAATACATAAAATGAACTGAATACAAGCGTTTTGAACTAGAAATAACAACTGGAATTGAAAAAATGACATTAAACGTGTAAACTACACTACACTACAACTATGCTACACTACTTAACCCTTCATTCTTCTTTTTCTTCCACTTTTATAGACCCTGACATCTTTCTCTTTCTTTCCCACTTCATTTGGAACCATTGGATTCCTCCTTTTGATCCCAGCCATTGAATGGCATTTTTGGCGGGAAAAGTCTTATATGGCAGTTGTGATAACTTGGAGCAATTCCTGGGAATTAAATGCATTTTGGAAGTTTGTGGAAGTTGGGGGAAACATAGTATGGGTGAAGTGAGTTGGAGGTGAGGAGGGGGGTTGGTTTTTTGCAGTGGCAGTTAGCCAAGTGGGAGGGAAGGGATGAGGTGGAGGTCAAAGGTTTAACCTGGGAAAGTAATAAAACGGGGTGGGAGTATTATGAACGGGGTGTGGGTTTTTGTAGGTATTGGGCCAGTGGGAATGGGCTGGGGGTTGTAGTGGGTTAGGATTGTTATTGGTTTGGGGCTTGGATGTTTTGGGTTTGTTTGTTTGGGGTATTAAATAACAAAGGGTCCATTTGGTTTGTAAATTAATCACAACGACCAATTTTGTACATTGCTGAAAGTTTAGGGACCTGAAATGCCACTTTCCCAAAGTGCTCCAAAGGACCAATGATGCCAAGAACCAAAAACACAAGGACCATAAATAAAGTTTTCCATTTTAAAACACCTGGGGACCAAATCTGACAAGTTTAGAAACTCCAGGGACCAAAATTGTAAATCCTCAAAACTTTTCCAATTCTTCACCAAAGGACAAAATATGACAACTTATGATTTCAAAAGGACCTTTGGTGATAATTTTCCATATTTTGAATGATCAGGGACTAGTTTTGACATTTTTTGAAAGTTGGGGGACTGAAACTGCCAATTTTGCAAACTTTGTACGTTTTTCATCTGTTTTTACTCATTTTGCATCTAAAACATATAAAACACAATTTTGAAATATTTTTAGTATTTTGATGCATTTCTGAGTGTTTTTGTATGTTTTGTAGTTCAGATTTTACCAAAAATGATGAGTGTTTGAGCACTCATCAGCGGACTACGCATCCTCGCGTACCGACGGAGCGGGAGAAAAGTGGTACACTTTCAAACCCGAGCCAAAACTTACGGTGATTCTTACAACCCCTCTTGGAAAAATCACCCAAACTTTAGTTGGAAACAAAACCAAAACACGCCCCAAAACAATTCTTCCAATCCAACTAATCGTTTTCAACCCAACGGTTCATCCTCAAACCGTACTTTCAATAACAATTCCTCCAATAATTATGGTAGTACCAATAACCTTGAGGGAATGATGTCTATGTTTATGGCATCTCAAGAAGCTCGTATGACTAAGTTCGAATCCGAATTTAATCAACAACAAACGGAGATGACCAATAAAATAGACAACTTATTTAAAGCATTCAACAATCAAAGGGCGCCATCACAAAATAAGGACGCTAGGAACACAAGTAGCGGACCCCAAATCAAGGACCCCTCATCCTCCAAACATGTCCATTTTGTTAATGTTGTCACTATTAAGCCAATCATTAAAAATGAAATAGATAGTGAACATTCAGAGGAAATTAAGAAAGTTGAGGAGAGTAAGGAAAGGGAATTAGAAGAAGTAGATGATGGAGAGGACTACTTCAATAGGTTGCCAACTAAGGAAGAACGTGCATACCATATGGATTTATTCGATGACCCCGAGACACCATACTTCCTAGGTAACCCGATCATCTAAACAGGTGACCCTTCCAACATCAATATACCATGCAACATAGGTCACTTGCATGTTTGGAAAGCATACATAGATCTTAAATCCCCCATAAACATCATGACTAGAGCCTACTACAATCTGATAATGAAAGAGCAGCTTGAATTTAGGATATTTCCTAGCAAGGGATGGATAAGCAATTTTGTAGGTAGAGTTAAGGGATTACATGTTTATGTAGGGAATTTCACCTACGTCACCGACTTTGTGATTGTTGAGGGTATTCGTCCGGTAATAGATGCATGCTTAACTCAAGTAGTTTTTGGAAAGCCGTTTGTTGAGGGCTCTAAAATGAATTATGACCCATCTCTAGGGATAGTTAGGTTCAAGGATGAGACCGATGATATAGCATACCAAATGCCATATAAGATAGAGCAATACCGACTCTTGTCAAACATCGAGAAGGAGCATAAGCAAGCGGTCT
>LBNU01031095.1:4081-16007 GCA_014162995.1 Artemisia annua | reverse complement strand
ATTTCCATTTAGTTATATAGGTTTATAACACCCGAGAGATGAGAGTATCCAAACACTATTTGTGAGGTGCTAGTATATGATTTCCGTGCTTGTTATGACTAGGGTGGAATAATTATTTGTTGTAATTACTTTTATATTCGTGTTAAATGACCCCTAGCTCATATTTTGATTGGAATAAAAGCGCATTTGCTTGAGGACAAGCAAATTTAAGTGTAAGGGTATTTGATGAGGCGAAAAGTGTTACTCTTTTAGGGGGTCATTTAAGCCCTAATCCGTAATTATTTGATCAAATATTGCCTTAAATCGTTCCTTTTGTCATTTTAGGTACTTTGAAGAGGAATTCTGGAAAAGGAAGCATTTTGGACGTTTTTGGAGCATAAAAGTGAAGAAAATGACAAAGTCTCAAATTATGCTGAAAACAGTACCTGACGGCATCACGTTCTATCGTGTGACGGCGTCACGCTTTGACAACATGAAGGATGATTTTTACACTCGACGCCCCAGAAAGTTTTGAAGAATTAACACGTGACGGCGTCATGCGTTGGAAGCCCTAGGCCGTCACGTTATGTGCTAAAGGGAGACGGCCCGGAAGGAATTACAAGGGGACGACGTCAATAGTGGATCTGAGCAATCCGAATTTTATTTTGGCGGCGAGATGACGGCGTCAGACCCTATAAGCTGACGCCGTCACAATGTAAAATCTATATATAGTTTTCTAATTTCATTCATTAGGGTGCAACTTTTGGGAACAAAACCCTAGCTCGTTTTTCTACTGTAATTTTGAGGTTTTCCACTCTTGAACCTTGGATGCTTAATTGAAGATAAGTCTCTTCCAAATTATTCAATATGTCTATGTATTGTGTGATTATATTTTATGCTTGTCTTTCAATTAACATGCTAGGCTAGGTCTTTATTGTGTTTGCTTAGATCTAATGAAACCTAGCTATTGATTATACGTTGTTGGTTTGCTTGTGATTATTGTGGGTGGGTGAAGTCGATGTTGGGCTTAAGAAAACTGGCTAACCTCCTATTTGGTAACTTGCTTGAACGTCTTAAGAAACATGAATCGGATGTGTACTACGATTATTTGGTTGTATTTAATGCATGAGCGAATTCTAATGATCCCATGTTAGGAGCTTTTAGTCGGCTCGACATAGGAGTGAAGTAGGAGCTTATAGAGTTAGGGAAGATCGTACACGGCCCTACGAATGGTTTAAAGGAATACAACCTGTCATCCACGTAATTACAACAAACCAATTAACATATAAAAGATAGCTAGGGAGTAAGGAAATCTAAGTAAACACATATCTCTCTCATATAAGTTTCACAACCACTTGAATTTTCTTATTATTTTATTTTATTTGCAAAAGTAGTTAATTGGGTTAGTTGACTAGCAACTAATTCCGCCCATTCCTCTATAACCTGAGATTTTTACTTGCTTTCTAAAAAATATAAAAATACAAAAATAATCATCCCTCAACCCTTAGACCTAATTAGAGTAGTTTTCAATCCTAACGACACTATTCCCCGACAGAACGATCAATCCCCCGGTACTTGCCACTTCACGATACTACATCGGNAGATCGTACACGGCCCTACGAATGGTTTAAAGGAATACAACCTGTCATCCACGTAATTACAACAAACCAATTAACATATAAAAGATAGCTAGGGAGTAAGGAAATCTAAGTAAACACATATCTCTCTCATATAAGTTTCACAACCACTTGAATTTTCTTATTATTTTATTTTATTTGCAAAAGTAGTTAATTGGGTTAGTTGACTAGCAACTAATTCCGCCCATTCCTCTATAACCTGAGATTTTTACTTGCTTTCTAAAAAATATAAAAATACAAAAATAATCATCCCTCAACCCTTAGACCTAATTAGAGTAGTTTTTCAAGCCTAACGACACAGTTAACCGAGAGAATGATCAATCCCCTGGTACTTGCCACTACACTATACTACATCGGTCAGGTACACTGCCTGGTGGGGATTGCAAGCTTCTCAAGATCCCTTGAGAGGTAAAACCCTAGTGCGTGGTCGTAATCCCGCGCATCAGGGGTGGAAAGAGATGTCGAAATCAGCTGAATTACGGTTTGTATTTATAGGCTCGACTCATTCGGCGTAACTGTAAGTGACGGGTTACACCGTAATCACTACGGTAAATATTCCATGCCTTTTCAAACTTTTTATGACTTGTCCGCGTTTAGCCCCTGAGATTTCATCTTCTTTATTCTCAAGTCCTTGTATATTATTCATGAAAATCATGTGTAAAACATTCATGAATTGATCGAATTTCGCCCTTCATCTTTCTTGTCGCAATAACTTCCAGTCCTTGTGGCTTATAACTACTGTTAAATATAATAAGAATTGCCGATCTTTAGTCCTTTATCGCTCTTAACATTTTTACTCTAAGTCCTTTTTTATAATTCAAACTTCATGTGAATTGCCCAGTTTTACTCCATGGAGTTAGCTCCACTTGTCGTCCAAGGTACTTGTTACGTCATATGTCCAACGAATTGCTTAAGCCGTAACTTTTCTTTTATCGTTTGGGCTTCGTACTTCATCTTGAGTACGATGTAACTCAACGGGCTTGTTGCGTCGTAGTTGTCTCAACACTTTGACGATAAATTAGCCATTGTGATATATTACGACATAGAGACCTCGTCCCATCTACGTCGTAATTCTTATTCATCCAGACTTCGTGCTGATTACGGCGTAAGTACAAGCCATCTATTACGCGTAACTATCCCTAAATGCAGATTTCATGTATTTAGTCCATTTTGGCCATTTATCGCATCTTTTCATTCCAATGCCTTGATTACCTGAATCTGTAAATATGAACGAATTAAGTACCATATTCATATAAAACAATATAAAATAAGGCAATAAACACGGGAATTTGATATTAAAATATTCAGATTATTTGATATTATCAATTACCTACTGAATAATTAATTTAATTATTTACTTATGGTAGGTACATCGGTATTAAGAGATGCGTTGGGATAGTTTTATTATTTGGTCTCCCATATTTAACAGTAAGGACCCGATGAGAATAATTGTGATCATGATGTTCCGGTAACACTTAAACAAAGACTATTTGAGACTGCGTGTGAATCTGTATTTTTCGGAGTGTGTGAAACTTGTTAAGTTGTGTGTGAAGCCTCCTATTTATAAAGAGGCGAGTAGGGTTTAAAGATAAACCCTTAAAGGATGATCAACGGCTATGAGGGAGCCATGTATTGATCATCTGGAGAGCAGAAAATGAGGACATTTGGCCTATCCTCCTTAGCTCGTACAGGAGAGTTCTCTACTTCCTATAATGTTGGTCGTGTGTCTCCACTGTTCTATGTCACATTCGTACATCTTAACCGTTAGTAATAGTTGGGGACAATTGTCTCATGCGCATGTACTATGCGGCCTGAGAGATGCTACCAGGTCTAGCTCGGCCTGAGTTTACATAGTTCTCTTCATGGGCTGACTTGTGAACCTTGAGTAGATGGGCTTGATTCGAGCATGTGGTTAGTGGACTTGGGCCACTAATATTGATACGCACTCAAGTCCTCAGAGTCTAGTATTATGTCATGTGCAAGGGAGATGATGCTGGTCTTGAAATAACTGAGTCCCCATAGTCCTGTGCTAGGCAATTGGGGTCCACATATCAGGATTTGTTTTTCCCGGCTAGCTCATAACTTTACTTGTAATGATGACTTAGGTTGTAAGTCTTGTTCCCCAAGTGACGTATGGGGTGTTCAAGGTAAGGTTATATTAAATGTTTTTAAGTGGGAAATGTAAAAGGTCCTTTCGATCTTTTCGGTGAGTTAAGACCTTTCAATTCGACTGTGCTTGAAGCCATCATGACACTGACTGCACGCGTGCCTTACTGGGTCGTGAATAACAAGAGCAGTTTTTAGGTGTGTTGGTTCAATGGGCTGTTACCAACTATTTTCCACTAACATCATTTTTACCCCCTATAAATAGTATTTTTGGCAACTTTTTGGGCTACATTTTGTTGGAGCAACCAGTCACCCAAGTATTCTTGTCTATTTTGGGAAGTCATGTTTTTTTTGTTTAGAAAAGGTGAACAATTTAGGCGACTTGAGCATTTAAAGAATATGCTCTAATAACTTGGAGTAAAGTAATAATCTCTCCATTTCACATTTATTATCCTGTTTTGATTTTTGCATTTTTTTTTTAATTTATTTTTTTTAACTTTGACATTAAATATTTGTTGTTTCTATTATACAGTACATTATTTGATAAAAATTATACTAAAGAAAATACATTTAAAATCGTATCAAGTATTATCTAACCGAAAAAAAGAAATTAAGATCAAAATTCATACTTCAAAAAAAACAAATAAGGTATTATATTGGGAGGTGATATGTACACATATATTTTTACTTCATACACATAAAATTTGCTTGTATGATCCTAATGGTCTCACACTCCTCTCACTATATTTTATGTGTATGAAGTAAATACATATGTGTTCATATCACCTCCCATTACCTAATTAATATGAGACATACGAAAATAAGTGTATTTTCTTTTTTTTTCGGTTAGATAACACTAAAATAAAAAGTGTATTTTCTTTTCTTTTTTCGGTTAGATAATACTAAAATAAATGTATTTTCTTTTTTAAAATGTATTTTTGTATCAAGTACTAAACAAATTCGACAATACAAAAATAAAAAAATGGACAAATAACTAGTGGGATGGATTATATACAATTTTTTTTTTTTTTTTTTTTTTTTTTTTTTTTTTTTTTTTTTTTTTTTTTTTTTTTATATTTTGGAGGTTACATAATTAAATCCAAAGTGGTCATTGGCACCGATTGCTTCAGAAAACAAAACTGACAACACGCGAGCGGGGAACGCGAGTCCGCTTCCAGAGCGAGGCTGTAGTTCCCTCCGTTTCCCTGCAAAATTCTGACTTGCTCATTGACGTACCCTGGGCGGCTTTTTTTTGTTGTTTTTTTGTTTTTTCTTTTTTTGTTTTTTTGAAAAAAGACAATCACCCCTAACAATATCATCACCATGCAACAATTGAATAAAAGAATCAACTTTTTGTCAACCTTAAAGTAAAAATAAAAATTCAAATGGTGCATCACAATTTGCTCATAAAAAATTGAAGTTTGTATAATCCATCATATTTCAAGATGTGTATTTGTTGTAACTTAACTATTACAATAAAAATTATGCAAACAACTAAAAGTGGTCACGTCACCTCTTTGAAAGGGGGCAGTTCCACTCTGGTTTGAGTCCTGGTGTGGCGGTGGGTTCAAATCCTGTGAAAATAGTCCGGTCAAAAGGTCGGAAACATTGGTTATCAAAAAAAAAAAAAAAAAAAAACTATACAATCAATAATTCAAATGCTGCATAACATTTCTCATCAAACATTTGGGTCACAAATCAAAGGTAGCAAGAAAGGTGGAGCTCGTGGACTATATCGAAAAGATTGAAACATACGGAGTTTCTTATGATATGTCAACTAAGGCCTAAGAGCAAATAATACTTTCCTTGGTCTGATTACACGTAAAAGATCGAGTTGTTAAGCGATCAATATATATGTTCTCTTCCTTTAATGAACCACCAAAATAGTACGTTGTGAGTATACAAAAGGTGTCATGAGGCCACGTTCTCTTATGTTGCAGATGTGCATAGAGATTTTTTTCTAGGTTCGGCTACAACACTTGATATTAAAGGCAACTTAGGAATGATCATGGGTTTGCTTGACGCAGAGCATTAAGGAGAATATAAGAATGTTGAGCTGTGATGATACAATATTACGTCATTTTAATAGAATTTGAATATTACGTACTTCATATGCATATGGTAAAGAAATTTAAATAAAGAAGAAAAAGTCAAGAGAATGCACTGGAATGAAAAACAAAATGTACCTCTTCCCACTGAATAGTTATTAACCAAATACATTCAATGATTCCATTATTCTTATAGGCATATAACAACAAACACACCTTAAATTTAGCTAACCAAATTATCATTTGATACATTACATTGACGTTTTCTCACTTCAAATTTTCACTACATTTTGACACATGTATTAATTTTACAACTAGGCATATCTTTAAGCATATAATTTAATTATGGGCATGTTTTCCCAAAATTTATACTCCAATATGGTTTCTTAAAAAGGATTAGACATATAGGAATAGCTTACGTGAAAAGATAAGTCCAAATGTATCTCTGCCACATGCTATGTTTAACCATATTTGACTCTTCCATTTGTCCCTCTCTTAGCAGTTTCCAGTTTCATGCAAATAATCCCCGACTCTCTCTATTTCATCATATTTATTGCTCATGTGAGGTCAATCTCATATGGCCCTTGCTTATTCAATGCCCCTCGGCTCTTCCAATTTCCAGTTCAGTAAACATTTTGGTCGACGGTGGATTTTGTAAAACTGTGTGACATATCTATAAAAAAGGAGCATATGCTGTAAATATTTCAGCTATGAGCTATATGTTAAAAAGCAATGCGAATGTAATTTAACTTGTGAAGAGTTACCACTTTCTGGTGGCGATAGAATTTAGTTGTGTATATATCTTTGTTAAAGGAAATGATTTGCGTAATCTATTTTTTTATTGGGACACTCAATCATATTCATTAAACTGTTGTATTGTGAATAAGGGGCGGACCCAAGTATAGATTTTGGGGGGGCGGTGCCCTCCACGACTCGACGAAAAAGTTCAGATTTTAGTGTAAAAAAAATTTTTTTGGGACCTTTTTGTTAAAGTGCACCCCTCCAAAAAATCAAATTGCCCCCCACCTCGAAGCCAAAAATGTAAAAACTTTAGTTTTTAGTGTAAAAAAATAAAAATTATGACATTTTTATTAAAGTGGATCACGAATTTTATCAAAAAAATTTTTTTGCCCCCCGCCTTGAAAAATCCTGGGTCCGCCTTTAACCGGTTGTACATATGAGTGTCTAAATAAAAAAATGAAGTGTGCAAATCATCTCACCTTTGTTAAGGACTCGAGGTATTTTTGCTATATGCACTACTAGAAAAACTGAATCAGCTAGAGCAGGGATGAAGCTTGAACTTTTTCTTCAGGGGGATCGAAGTATTAATAATTAATTTTAGAGGGGGCAAATGGTAAAATAATTTATTTTTACACTTGATTTACGAACAAAATACATTAAATACAAAAAAATTTGGAGTGGCCAGGGCCCACCCCTGGCCTAGCAATCCTCCGTCATGAGCTACTAGAGTCTTCTTAAAAAAATCCAGTTTGATGAAACGTGTCCGTGATTTTTGGCTATTGGGTTTGTATCATCTTGCTAGCTAGCATAATTAGTCTACAACGTACGCCTTAACGCCAAAGATCATTGTGACTTGTCCTAGTCGATAACCATAGATTGCAGAGACCAGTTAAGTTAGCCGGCTATAAGATTGTTGCTTCGTATTTAAATAACACTGTTTCTTTGGTAAGAATGTAAACTCGATTAGCGAAACTTGAAGTCTTATATCTAGCAACTATGTACTACTCCTTAAACTCGAATACTCGATCCAAAAAGGGGACAAGCTTGTATAATTGTTAATTTAACCATGATCAAACGTGGTCTATCGTAAGTGATTTAACGTTTGATGAATAATCGTACAATTTTTTGTCTTCCGTCTCAACATAATTGTCTATTTTATTAGTTGCACATAGTTTAAAAAAAGTACAAAAAATTACTGTCAAACAAGAAAACATGTGTTTTCACCCCGATACAAACAACACACGTGTTTTACACCCCAATACTACATGTATTCAAATAAAACCCCTGTTTTTCAACCGGATATTACTAAAATGCAAATAAAAACACATGTTTTACTCCGATGCTGTTTAAATTTACAAACTCGCAAATACACAAATGCAGATAAAAGTTTTGATTGATTGTAATTTGGTAATGAAATGTCTCCACACAAACTAAAATACGGAGTAACAAGGAAACATAGTTTTTAAACTAAATTAAACGGAAAAGATAATACCATCATCGTGAGGGTAAAAATATGGGCAATTTAAATGTGCAAAGTAAGTGGTAGGGTTGACAATTTTTTATACGACACGATAAATGATATGAACCCGACACGAAATTAAATAGGTTTAGGTTGAAAATAAACAAGTTTGGGTCAAAAATAGATAAACTTATTTAATAAACGGGCCGTGGTTTGGTTGATCAAGTATTAAACAGGTAAACCCGTGAACCCGTTTAATTATATGAGTCTTTATAAATATAAAATATATAACTTTAATTTTATGTTGGATTTGAATTAAATGTATTTTGTTATTTAATTAATATGATAATAAATTACGATTATAACTCAATATTATTGAAATTGGTGAATAATTATTTGTATGTTATTTTTATTATATTTTAAATCTTTATATTATTTTTTGATTTAAACTAATTGAATAAAAACACCATCAACCTTCATCACCGCGTGACCTATATAATTAAATAGGTTACAAACGGGTTAAACGTGTTACACATGTCTGGATTAGAGTTAAGTTTTTTTAACACAATTAATAAACGGGTTGTATTTGAGTAGAAGTTACACTAACACGACAACTCACGAACCTGATAGATCAACTCAAAAATTCGAATAGATCACCCAGACACGACTCGATTTACAAGGTAAATGGGAGCTATCTTTGCAAAATTAAAATTTAAGCAAATCCCCAAAATTATGCTGAATCTGTCTGTTATTGGTTTGTACACTTGATGACGGATTGACTGTTCCATTTCTTCGTAATCATCATCATTATTATTTTGTTGTTATGTCACACCACAAATATTTTATCACATTTTCATTTCCACATAGGAATTTATATAAATATTTAGGATACCACGGTTTTTGTTTTTATTATAATTTATATATATGGCCGTTTCATGTTACAGTAATTTTTACACTACACTAAATTATGTAATTTTAGGGGACTTGGGTGTGTTTGGCTTACTCGCGGGAATAAAAATGCGGGTTAAAGACTTATATTACCAACGAATTTTCTTAAATTTTTAAATACCACCAATTTACTTTTTATAATTCTCTTATCACCATCCAAACTTGTTGTTACCGGTAAATATCACCAAAATACCCATATGATTTTCCACGTCATTTTTTGAGTCCACATGGAATTTCCTTTTCCACCTGTGTTTCATAGGATCAATTCATGGTTTCACAAAGGTTTTTGAAAACCTCATCATCAATCTTGAAAGATAAACAAGAACAAAAATGTTTTCTATGAATAAACAATCTCAGAGTTTTTCTCATCCTTGATCTATAACAAAAAATATCTACAAAATTTCAAGATCTCCGAAACCCATCATAGATCGTGAAAAAACATCAAACCCCCAAAATACCATAATATGATTAAAAACCGAACCACAAGATGATAACAATACTACTTTGATTTGTTTTCGCACAATAACCAAACTCCTATGTATTTTCTCTTCAAAAACACACAAACAAAAACACAAAGAACTAACACAACCCTTCATTCTCGTTTCTCTTTTTTTGTTAGTTTGAACATAAATCGAACCTTAATAATTTAATATAAACAAACAAACAAACAAACAAAAACTATAGTGTAAACACTATAGTTAATTATTTTATAAAACTATAGTGTCCCTTAACTATAGTGTAGTTTGTTCGTTTTAGTTTAACCACTATAGTGTATTTTATTTTATTTTTTTGTTATAATGTTTTTGCAATTTTTGTTTTATATTTTTGGTACATTTTCTAAACGGAAATTATCTAAAAATGGTAATTTATAATGTTGTGCCTAAAACGAAATTTCAAAGAATTTTTATGTTATAATCAAGTCAAAAATAGCAAAATTAATCTTCCTGTACAACAATATTTAACCAAAATATATAATATTTACTCATACAACGTTAAAAAAATTAAAATGTAACTGAAATATAAAAGTTAACTTTCAATTGATCTTTCGTTAGATAAAAACACACATCCTCATCGTCTGGATTATAATCATAATCCTCATCCTACTCTGTAATTTACTTAAAATGTTAACGAACTGAAAAGTAACGAGAATTATACATTCTGTATGTTAAAAGTGACTACCACAATAAATAAAAATATTAACCTTTTATTTAATTTAAAATAAAATGTTTTAATTCAATGGCTTATGTAAACATGGAAACTCATTAAAACCTTTTTCTATGTAATGACAAGTTTCCTTAATTAGTTTTAAGTTTTTAAGATTCTTGAATTTTCAAAAGATGTGATGGGAGGCTTAAAATATGTGACTAAATTTATGTGGCATCATCAGATAATCTTGTTGGCTACAGTTATGGGACTCATTTTTTTACAAACCAACAAGATTATGTCACATAAGTTTATACATGAAATTAGGCATACATTTGATAAGTTATTTTTGCAATTAACTATTTGCTAAACTAGAATCCTAATTTGCCTTTTGCGTAACCGAAAAACTAATTTAACTCAGAAAAATAATTAACCACTATAATACTATTTGAAAAAATAATTAACCACTATTTGCTAATTTGCCTTTTGCTAATAGTTTATAGTGTAAACACTATAGTTAATTTCCTTTTGTTAAAGTAAGGGTTTGTTCGTGTTCTTTAACCGAACAAACAAACTAATGTGAACAAACGACACTGGTGTTCATGTTTGTTTGTTGAAAAATAGTTAATTATTTTCTTTCATTAAGACGCTATTCATAAGTAATTTCTAAAACGTTTAATTTGTTTACAACGTTGGCTAAAGTTATTAGCATTGACATTAAATGAGCTTAATTTATTGTTTTGAAATAATTAAAAGATGAACCAACTTGTGTTTCCTAAAATCAAATAAGGACTTATTCCTATTTACCTAATAAATAAACAAAATCTAATCAAATATCCCTAATATTTTAACAGTTCTAGTAACTAGGGGGCTTTTATATACCAAGATCTCAAGATGATTTTCAAGAAAATATCTGACTGACTATATATTCATAAATGGCGTTCGAAAATCAGAGGACTTAAATATTTGAGGGCCTAAAGCGTTGGCTTTATTAGCTTTACACTTAAGCCACTACTCAATGTGATGTTTAAACCAAAAATTAAAAGCAGAACTAAGATTTTGTATATTACTAGTCATCTCAAAAGGACTTGGTGCATATTTATATACAAAACTTGATGATAAGAATTTTTGTATATTACTAGAAGGCTTAGCAGTTGGAGCTAAAACTCCGAGAAAGCCTCTATATATTGTTGAGCAAAAGAATATTACAATTTACACCTATAGTTATTTATCATCTTTTTCGTTTTATGTTTCTTCTCATTTTATTCTGGCTTGCATTAGTAACACGTTTGAGATCATTCATAATGAACAGGGTATGAAAAATACCATCGGATTGACACATAAAACGAAAGTTAATTTTGATAAAACTTGATTTCCATAAGACTGTATATTTTTATTTACTAGGGACGATGCAAACCCAAAGTTACACTAATTGGGCTGGCCCAGTTAATCTACTCAATTTTTGGAAAATAGGCCCATTAAAATATATCAATGATATATCCATACATCTAAAATATAATGCATCAGGATTTAATATTTTTTGTTGCTACCTTATCAAATGTGCATAACTTTGTTTCTGTATAAAATTCTTAAACTGATAAACTCAATCAGTTGTCTAACACCAGAACATGTTGACGTAATCGATTTTAGCGTATAAGCTTAGTAAATGAAAGACTAGCGTCGAACACTTAATTTCACAATCAAATTATGCCAATGACAAAAAAATGTTCGGTAATATAATTTTTTCTCTTTATGCGAAACATTGGTTGTGTTTGGCGACACAGATTATTACGAGATTATGGGGGCTATAGCCTTTTTTTTTTTTTTTTTTTTTTTTTTTTTTTTTTTTTTTTTTTTTTTTTTTT
>LBNU01031094.1:1846-15748 GCA_014162995.1 Artemisia annua | reverse complement strand
GCATCAGTTACATTAAAGAATCGTAACAGGAATCTATGATTCTTGAGGCTAACTAACTAAAACTCTAACCCTAGGCGTTTTCCCAAATCCCTACGCCTAGGTTCCCACACACACACACACCTTTAGTGTTTACATCTTGTACGTACTTTTTCACTAATGACCCATGTCCTCTTTATATACTAAAGGATTAGGGTTTACAAGAAAGACGATTATAATATAATTAGGAAACTAAATATTCTTCTAGAATCTTCCAAATCCTCCATCTTTTTGTAGTTTCCCTTCTTGTCACTTCAAGCCCTTCATGTTTCATTCTTCTTGTTTTGTATCATCAAATCTATAATATCCAACAATCTTCCCCTATTTGATGGTAACAAAACAAACACAAATCTTGTACGAACTTCCTAGATGAAGTAGAGAAATTGAGATAATTAAATCTCGCCATGAATGAAACAATCTTGTCTTCCTTTTATGCTAAGATCTTCTTGAAACATGTCACCACAAGTACTAAGTTGCAAACCTGTAATCTTCTTCCCCTTTTCGTAATCATCGAATAGGGGTCTTGCAACTTGAATAACACTTCCCCTCAAGTGGTGAACATAGGTGGTTAAACATTTAGACATTAAGCTTCCCCTGAAACCAATATGTTTACCATCTTTTGAATCTTTAATTCTGTAAGCTCCTTGTAATGATCACTTGTGAAGAAAACCGAGTATAACGAATTTGATGAAGAAGTATAATTTCCCAAACTTGTGTCTTATATCTTGTACTATCCACGTGACTCCAAACTTATACTAAAAGTAGGCTACGAGGACCTCTTGATAAATCCTCGACTAATATGAGACACTGAGCACTACAACGTAACTCCTTTAAGTGATAGCCAATGTGTGCATAGAGCATCATAAGAAAAATCACACATTGCTAGATTCATCAAGTCTTTGTCACATCTTTAACTCACAAACAAGTTATCTTCAGCGTGTTACACTCACTTTGAGATATGATAAGAACACGCACCTGTGAAACTCAACCACAACATCAAATAGATGATAATCAATCTTCTTCGTAATCAATTAATCCAATAAAAACCAAATACGAGCCTTTTAAAAACTTTAAGAACAAAACTTCTTCCCGTGTGTGTGAACGACCGAACAATTCTGTGTGAGTAATCCAACAAACTGATCAATCATAGGTACTTCCCCTCACTCCTCGTAAATCATGCATATATATTGAACCATTGAACCATAAAACTCTTTACTTGTCTCCATAAATCATCTAAACGCAGCAGTACGTTGGAATAGAAGTACTTTGGACGGGAGCAGTACTTTGGATAGAGCAGTACTTTGAAGCAGTACCTTGAGCAATACTTTGAATATCCAACGAGCAGTACTTTCAATGAGACACGCAGCAGTACTTTAATTTACAAGAGCAGTACTTTAATATAACGAGCAGTACTTTCACGCAGCAGTACTTTAAATAAAAGAGCAGTACTTTCAATCAATGGAACAGTACTTTGAATCAATGCCTTAAACATAGCAGTACCTTGAATTAGAAGTAGCACTTTCCTTTTCCACTTGCACAAGTCAATACAGCAGCAACATAAAATCCTTGAACATGATTGATCANAAGCTCCTTGTAATGATCACTTGTGAAGAAAACCGAGTATAACGAATTTGATGAAGAAGTATAATTTCCCAAACTTGTGTCTTATATCTTGTACTATCCACGTGACTCCAAACTTATACTAAAAGTAGGCTACGAGGACCTCTTGATAAATCCTCGACTAATATGAGACACTGAGCACTACAACGTAACTCCTTTAAGTGATAGCCAATGTGTGCATAGAGCATCATAAGAAAAATCACACATTGCTAGATTCATCAAGTCTTTGTCACATCTTTAACTCACAAACAAGTTATCTTCAGCGTGTTACACTCACTTTGAGATATGATAAGAACACGCACCTGTGAAACTCAACCACAACATCAAATAGATGATAATCAATCTTCTTCGTAATCAATTAATCCAATAAAAACCAAATACGAGCCTTTTAAAAACTTTAAGAACAAAACTTCTTCCCGTGTGTGTGAACGACCGAACAATTCTGTGTGAGTAATCCAACAAACTGATCAATCATAGGTACTTCCCCTCACTCCTCGTAAATCATGCATATATATTGAACCATTGAACCATAAAACTCTTTACTTGTCTCCATAAATCATCTAAACGCAGCAGTACGTTGGAATAGAAGTACTTTGGACGGGAGCAGTACTTTGGATAGAGCAGTACTTTGAAGCAGTACCTTGAGCAGTACTTTGAATATCCAACGAGCAGTACTTTCAATGAGACACGCAGCAGTACTTTAATTTACAAGAGCAGTACTTTAATATAACGAGCAGTACTTTCACGCAGCAGTACTTTAAATAAAAGAGCAGTACTTTCAATCAATGGAACAGTACTTTGAATCAATGCCTTAAACATAGCAGTACCTTGAATTAGAAGTAGCACTTTCCTTTTCCACTTGCACAAGTCAATACAGCAGCAACATAAAATCCTTGAACATGATTGATCATAAACCCTTCAACAGAAAACCATACGCTAAGTGGTTCTTGGGAGTAAAGTCAAAAACCCTTGAAACTTCAAACCTGCTGTTCATTGTGACTGCAAGTAGCGAGTCTAAAACAACATCGACGAAAACTATGCTGCTTGAATCTTGCTGTAATGAAAACAGAAGCCTTCATCTTCTTTGAGTTAGGATTTGTAGAAAACCCTAGTTTTACTTTAACTTGGAACCTGGTCTGTAGCTTTACGTTGAACCTGTTGTTTCTATACCATTACACAATCAAACCTAAATAACCCTAATAAGTGTCTGTAGCAGCTTCAATCCTTGTAATACTACAGATGTCATGTCTTTTGCGTCTCTACTAGGGTTCATCATCAATCAATGATTGACTCACCAAAGCTAGGAGAAACATTACCAAATATAATTAGTATCCAAAACAGAAAACTGAACCTTCTGTTCTTCATCAATACGACTTGCACAAAGAATAATCCAGACGACACTTTAAAGTGTCGCGAAAACCCTAAAGACACCAAAAATCGATCATAACATAGAACAGAAGCACTAACCTTCATGCCATCATGAACACGACTTCAAAACAACATATATTCAACTTCCATGCTGAATAAAAGCGACCAAAATCCATAAAAACCCTAAACTTCGAAAAATTATACCTCTCTCTGCAGCAGTTTTCGACACACCAGAACTTTTACATAAAATTTCAGATTGAAGATCCCTCCGGTGGAAATCTTCCTTGATATATAGAGAAGCTCCAGTAAAAATTTCAGCCCGATCCAACGGTTAACGAAGGAGAAATCGCCTGTACAAAACTGTCCTGCAGTGAGTTATGAAAATTGAACCAAATTCGAATTTTTCTTGTTTTTCGACAAACCAAACCTTGTTTAATCCCTAGATATCAAGAGCCCCTTGCTCTGATACCAAATGATAAGATCGTTGTAGCTCTTAGACTAGGTCTAATATTATCTATATCTAGAAATGATAATGTTCATAAGATTAATAACTTAGTGGAATAAGAACAATATCATAAACAAGGTTTTAATAAACATTATCCATAGCCCCAATATTATTTGATCAAGATAATATAGTTACATCAAAGAATCGTAACAGGAATCTATGATTCTTGAGGCTAACTAACTAAAACTCTAACCCTAGGCGTTTTCCCAAATCCCTACGCCTAGGTTCCCACACACACACACCTTTAGTGTTTACATCTTGTACGTACTTTTTCACTAATGACCCATGTCCTCTTTATATACTAAAGGATTAGGGTTTACAAGAAAGACAATTATAATATAATTAGGAAACTAAATATTCTTCTAGAATCTTCCAAATCCTCCATCTTTTTGTAGTTTCCCTTCTTGTCACTTCAAGCCCTTTATGTTTCATTCTTCTTGTTTTGTATCATCAAATCTATAATACCCAACATTTTGAAACTTTACGTTTAATCAAAGATCTAAACTAAAAGACAATATATAATATGCAAGAGTAACGAAAGAAACAATCAAACCACAACACGATAGTTTATCGTGGTTCGGCTACAAGGACTTTTTTTCCTTGCCCTACTCCACGCCCCGAGTATCCAACTCGAGAGTTTCTTTCACTAGTCAACAAGCTCCTTTCATTAGCGGAGAAAACCTTACACGTCTCTTACACAAGATTACCGACACAAAGCTAGATGTCGAGTTCTTTTACAAGGGTACAACCACTCCCGTCACGCTATGTATTTTAAGGCCTAAAATACTAACCGATCACTACCGAAAGTACACAATGAATAGATGTATAAACCACACTAGTTTACACATGACTAATCTAACAAGACTTGCAACGTTATGTTGAACCTTGTAACTTTTGTTTATGAACTTGTGATCTTCTTTGCTACAAAAGATCTCACAAATGAAGTGTTAATGAGTTATATGAATGTAATGAGAATGTATGTGTAAATTATAATGAGAAGTGATGAGAGATTTCTTACAAGTGGCTTGGTATTTATAGCCAACCAATCCAGCAGACTGGCAAATCCGGCGGAACCAAAACAAGGGTTCCGCCCTTGTACCCCAAGGGTTCCGCCAGGTCTGACAGTCAAAGACTACAAGAAATCTTTCCATATCAAGCAATGTTAAATCATGTTTGTTCAAGTCAACACAGAATAGATAGAGTAAGAAACCTTCTAAATGTGTAAGAAATCTTATGGAAAGTCAACTACTAGATTTAGTAAGCTTTCCATAAATGCTCATGATGTATGCCATGATGTCATGTTACATTTTCTATATTTAGTAATATGAAAATGTTATATTTATTATGAAATGTAAATGTAGCAAATAAAGTCTAGTTATGCAAGACTAAAACTAAAATCATGTTTTACTAAAAACAAAAGTTTACACTTTGTCGTTAACAAAACTTAGCAAAGATCATAAAATATAAATAACGTTTTTAGGCGATATTTGTATTAACAATCTCCCCCTTTTTGTTGATGACAAAACATAAACTTTATTTTTAAGTAAATCACTAATTCTAGTGTTAAGTCTTTATTTAAACTTTTTTTATTCAATTGATGAAAAATCATTTTAAGTTTATAAGTTTAAATATATTTTCTCCCCCTTTTTGTCGAAACAAAAACAAGAGTTGCGAAGCGGAAAAAAAATGCAAGTGCTCCCGCTTGGACAATATTCCCCCTAAATGGAGTGCCAAGTTAGAAAACGTGGATTTTGAACCTACATCAAAAGAGGTTAGTTGGCGAGAATATTACACGATAAATTGTGTAGTCATAACACCATATGAGAAATATAAGCAACCATATCACAATCACAAGTCATATATGGGTCAACCAACAATGCAAATAAAATAGTAGAAAAGATGTCATTCCATGTAAAATTTGACTTTGTAAAAAGTCAAAAGACTAGAAAATGAAAAATTCCTTCCTACTTCTAGAAAATAAAATGAAAATAAAGGAAAAGTGAAAAATAACTAAGAAAATGAAAGTCCTACTTCTATAAATGGAAGTCTCCCAACAAATTCTTAAATGGGGCAAAGCCTCCATAGTACGCTCTAAGAGTTGTTTGGGTGTGAGAGAGCATCCAAACGTTCAAGAATGTGTTGTAGAGCAAAGCGGGTTTCATCTTGGACTTGGTGGAGCATGATTTTTATGCTCTCACTTATTTTAGCCGCTTGCTCACAATGTGAGCAACCATGGCGGGGATTGGGTAGTAATGGTTCATTTGATGATGGTGGTGGTGGTGGGATGGTGTTGGTTTCTTGAGTGAAGGATGGGTTTTT
Organism: Artemisia annua; assembly: GCA_014162995.1. NCBI lineage: Eukaryota > Viridiplantae > Streptophyta > Magnoliopsida > Asterales > Asteraceae > Artemisia > Artemisia annua. Next base: position 9,900 of record LBNU01031094.1, on the reverse strand, counting down.
AATGGAGGCAAGCAAGGTGGTTTGAAATTCCATTGCTTGCGTGAGGGATGCTTCTATTTCCTCATAAAAAGGAAAGAAGGACTCAAAGTGTTGAGAATAGGATTGTGGTTGTGATACTTGAGGTTGTGGTGGTTGGTGTTGTTCGAAGTGAGGTTCTTCATAGAGAGGTCTATGGATGTCTTTGTAGATGGGGTGAAACAATAAGGGTTTAGGTTGTGAAGGTTGTTCTTGTGGTGGTGGTTCTTGTTCAAAAGGGACATTGGGCTCAAAGAAAGCCCGGGTGTGTTCATGTGCCATTTGCTTGATTGAATCAAACGAAGGCAATGGTGGTGAATTTGTTGATTGTTGTGGAAGATCCTCAAGATCATCTAGAAATGGATTTGGTGATGTTGGTGGAGTTCCAAAAAGCTCCATTGGCTCAAGTTTTGGTGATTTGGGTGGTGATGGTGTCTTGGATGGTTGTGTTGGAGCCGGTGGTGGACTTGGGTCAATGGGTGTTTTGGTTGGAGGTGGAGTGGTGATAACATGGTTGAACTTTGGTGATGGTGTGGGAGTTGCAAGATTGAGGAAATTTTCGTCTTTGATTGGTGAGGAGATGATTAGTGGTGATTCATCCGAAGATGATGAGCTAAGGTTGATGGTGGTGTTACAACAAAAGGGTTTGACACTTATTCGTGCGGTTCTCCTAATGGGTCGAGATGGTGGAGAGGTGATTGTTGACTTTGTCATTGTCAAAATGTTGGGTTAGAAGATGATTTTCAGAGATTAAGATGGTGATGGTGTGATTTGAAAGTGTTCTAAGATGGTCAAATTTATAGAGTGGAAGAAATGTGGAAAGGAGTGTTTGGATTTGATGTTTTACCCTACAAAATTGGAGGTTTCTAATGATTTGGAAGAGTTATGAAGGTTGTCAAATCATTGGAAGTCAATCCAATGAAAATGATGGAGTAAGAAGACCAAGATATGCACTAAATGCTTAGTGATCTTGTCATAGTGATTTGGATCAGATGTTCCACGGATACCAAGGAACCTTATGGAGGGTTCCTTGAGTTAGTTATAGTTGAATTTGATTTTTGGCGGGAAATGGGTTTCTATTGGTTTGTATTGCTAAGAATGATCCTACTTTGCTTAACAACTAATTAGGAGTGAGTTTTAAACTAAAAGGGATGATTTGGAGTTGTTAGAAACTTGAAATTCAAAAAATTGAAATGAATTTCTGCACAGCTTTGGCGGAACCAAACGATAACACGGGCGGAACCCTACTTTGGGTTCCGTCTGACCCGTTGGGCCAAAATTGGGTTTACCCAGAAAATGCAATGGCGGAACCCCGTTTTTGGTTCCGCCAGTTCCGCCAGGGGTCTGATAGTAAACAAAACAGTTTTTCGAGGGTCGAGACGAAATCCAATTTTTCCGAAAACTCTTGGAACATAAAATTTAAGTTATATCTGATTAGGAAATGCAAAAAATGAATGTAGAAACACTCTTACCGATAGACTTTGATCGGAGGCTCCTATACTTAGTGAAATTAGCATAAACTTGAAAATTTGACAACATATCAAATGTCGTCTTCCTGCATCATTGTTAGTGCAAATATGTTCCAAACAACATAAAATATTCCTACAAATACATAAATCATAGAACATAGTGTTAAACATTCAAATTGTTCAAATAACCCTTAGTGCCAAACACTCCCTATATACGCCCTCATTGCCGATCCATCTTCTTGTTGAGCTTGCCAAGAAACCTTCCAAAGCATTTGAACATCCCCTTAGTTTGCTTGAACTCCTCGGACTCATTTGGGATGTTTAGAAGTTGTGAAAGATATTCATGAGGTAGAAGCCTAGAGTTGGGTAGCCCATCCTCTTCACTCATTGAAGATGAAGATGAGGAAGTAGGAGGATGGGGGCGTTTCCCTTGGGCTTTGGAGACTCCCTTATCACTAAGTGGAACAAACGTGTGTGGAATAAGAGAGTAGTCTAGGCGAAGGCTTCTTGGGGTCGGAGGAATAGGAGCAATGTACCTAAAGAGACGGGTCAAGAACATTCCATATGGCATAGCCGTTGTGCCTTGCACGGGAATGTCGGCCATCATTATGGCCATGTAGTAGGCCAAGTTGAAGGGTTGCCTAACGGACAAGGAGTAGAGCATGTAGCTAAGGCAAACATTGATATGATCCCGGTTTCCTATGGTGCTAATGACATTGGCTCTAAGGACTTCTTCCCATTTCTTGAATTGAGGCTTGAGTTCATTGAGTTCCATACTGTAGGGGTCCTTGTTGACCTCGTTCCCGGTACGGGTTCTCCTAGTGTCGGAAGTCCTAACAAAGAGATGCTCACGAAGTACATCCTTAGACACAAGAGGAGTGTCATAAGGATGGATCCTATCCATGAGAGTGTCAAGGGTTGAGAGTGAATGCTTGTCGGTGTAGATGCAAGTACCATGGTGTGGAATTCCTAAGATTTAAGCAAATTCATTGAGAGTGAATGTGTATTGGTTGCTACTAGCCATGAAGTTGATAGACATGTAACCATAATCATCCGTAGAAAGAGTGACGGATGCATAGAACTCTAGAATGAACCTAGGACAAATAGGCTCGTCGATTTCTAATAGACAATCAAAGTTGATGGTGGCGAGTTCCCTATGGAGATTGGTTCCGGTTAGGAAGGATGGGTCAATGGTTCTACCCTCTCGGACATAACGTTTTTCTAAGGCTTTGAAAATGTCCCTTTGGGCTTTGGTAAGGCCTTTGGTTTTGTGGTGTTTGGGTAGGTAGTGAATAGTGTCCTTATGATCATAATGAGTTGCGGGAGGCATGATGATTCCTAGAAAACACAAAATTTCGCATTTTTAGTTCAAAGTAATGATTTCTAGAATGTGGATGTTCTAGTGTGTGCTTATATGAAAACAATGTGGAGGTGCGGTTATCTTGACTCATTTTTTATGCTAAAAACGTTTTATGATGCAAGTTTTAGTTGTTAAAAGATAACCCAAACGCTCCTAAGTCAATGTAGCTTCGTTTGAATGTACCCGAAAATACATATTAGTTATGTATTCCCTTAAGCATTCAAGATACATTATGCAAGTGATGTTTTAAACATAACGTTTTTATTTTGTATTTACTATATGAGACAAAAAAATATTTGTCCTATTTGTGAGAAATTTTTGCAAGAATTTGACATGGGGTGTTTTGGTAAATATGTTAATGTCTTACAAGGATGCAATTCCTAACTATGGGAAACATGATTAGATTAGTTTAACCACTATTGTTCTAAATGAATTTCTCAAGTTAATGCATTACCCCAAGTTTTAGATNTTTACTATATGAGACAAAAAAATATTTGTCCTATTTGTGAGAAATTTTTGCAAGAATTTGACATGGGGTGTTTTGGTAAATATGTTAATGTCTTACAAGGATGCAATTCCTAACTATGGGAAACATGATTAGATTAGTTTAACCACTATTGTTCTAAATGAATTTCTCAAGTTAATGCATTACCCCAAGTTTTAGATTTTGTGCAAAAATAGAATTCCTAGACACAGATCACGAGTATGATTATGTTTAGAATACTTACAATGATGATAAGAGAACAATGTGGATGAAGAGATGACCAAATTTTCGTTGGTGTGGATGAGTGGTGAAGTGAATAGTAGCAGTTTTGAAGTGGCGGTATGAGATCATGGGTGTTTGGTTTAATATAAAATAAGAAAAAGTTGGTGCAGGTTGGCGGATACGGCGGAACCAAAAATGGGGTTCCACCGCATCCGTAGATACAAAAAAATTGATTTGTTTTGATTTTTGTGATTTTATTCTAACATTTAGAACTACAATGTAGGTTCCATTAATCCTAAGCCAAGCCTAAGAAGGTTAAATGGTTCTCTTTTAAGAGGTTTTGTGAGAATGTCGGTGATGTTGTTTTCGGAAGAAACTATCTCAATTGAGATGTTTCCTTTTTGAACATTGTCACGAAGGAAATGATGACGGATTTCAATATGTTTAGTACGAGCATGTTGAACTGGATTCTTGCTAAGATCTATGGCTCCTTTGTTGTTACAAAGAATGGAGATATCGTTAAGTTAATTCCGTAGTCGACAAGAGCTTGCTTCATCCAAAGAGCTTGTTGACATGCTTTTTCGGCCAATACGTATTCGGCTTCAGTTGTTGAGATAGCGAGAGCCGTTTGCTTCTTAGAGAACCATGAGGTGAGACAATGTCCAATAAAATTACAAATACCACTTGTACTTTTTCTATCAACATAGTCACCGGCATGGTCCGAGTCGGCATACACTATGGTATCTACTCCCGTTCCTTTGGGATACCATAATTCTAAGTGTGTAGTACCCTTAATGTATCTAAAGATCCTTTTTACGGCTTCAAGGTGAATTGTTTTAGGATCTTCTTGACGGCGAGCACAGAGAAAAACACTAAATATAATGTCGGGTCTACTAGCCGTTAGGTAAAGTAGACTTCCAATCATACCTCTATATTTAGTGCTATCTACGGATTCACTTTCCTCATCCTTGATAAGTTTGATTTCCGTGGACATAGGTGTCTTGATTGGTTTAGAATCTTCTAGACCAAATTTCTTAAGCATATTCTTAATGTATTTTGATTGGTTAAAGAAGATACCATCTTCTAGTTGTTTGATTTGGAGTCCTAGGAAAAAGTTGAGTTCTCCCATCATACTCATTTCAAACTCATCATGCATGATTCTTGAGAAATCGAAACATAATTCTTGACAAGTTGAACCGAATATAATGTCATCAACATAGATTTGGACTATGATAATATGTGAGCCTTTCTTCTTAGTGAAGAGAGTATTATCTACTAGTCCCATGGTATACCTATGGTCAACTAGGAAGGTTTTAAGTCGATCACACCATGATTTTGGAGCTTGCTTAAGTCCGTATAAAGCCTTTTTAAGTTTGTAAACATGATTAGGTTTTTCAAAATCGATGAAGCCTGGTGGTTGAGCAACATACACTTCTTCATTTATAAATCCGTTTAAGAATGCACTTTTGACGTCCATTTGAAAGAGTTTAAAATTATGTGCGCATGCATATGCAAGTAAAATTCTTATTGACTCGAGCCTAGCAACCAGAGCAAAAGTTTCATCGTAGTCAATGCCTTCTTGTTGATTGTATCCTTGTGCCACTAGCCTAGCTTTGTTTCTAGACACTACACCATTTTCATCCATTTTATTACGAAAAACCCATTTTGTTCCAATTATTGTTTGACTTTTTGGTTGAGGAACTAATGTCCAAACATCATTTCTAACAAATTGGTTTAATTCTTCTTGCATAGCTATTACCCATGATTCATCTTTTATAGCTTCGTTTACATTTTTCGGTTCAATGGTTGACACGAAACAAAAGAAGTTACTTTCATTTTGGACTTTTGATCTTAGTGTTCTTTCATTAATATTTCCTATGACACTATCTAATGGATGACTTTTGGATTCTTTAACATTGACAATTTCTTGGTTTGTTGGTTCTTCTTCTTTGTCATTATCTAGGATTTCTTGATTTTCTATTATTTGACTTTCAACTAAGTCATTATCTACCAAAGGTGATGTCTTAGAGGGAGGTGGACTTTCGTCAAATGTTACGTTTAACGATTCCTCGACTCTTAAGGTTTCTTTATTTAGAACAATGTAAGCTTTACTACTTTGTGAGTATCCAAGAAACACACCTTCATAAGACTTTGGGTCGAATTTGGTGAGATAATCCTTGGTGTTAAGAATAAAGCATTTACTCCCAAACACTCTAAAATATCCTAATGTAGGCTTTTTACCTTTATATAGTTCATATGGAGTTTTGTTCAAAAATGGTCAAATTAAAACACGATTTAGAATGTAGGTTGATGTGTCAACGGCGTTACACAAAAACTTTTGAGGAATGTTTGTTCATTAAGCATTGTTCTACTCATCTCTTGTAAAGTCCGGTTTTTACGTTCTACTACACCATTAGATTGAGGAGTGCGTGGTGCCGAGAAATTATGTGTTATACCATTTTTATCACAAAATTTTCCAAATTGTATTTCATTGTCAAACTCACGACCATGGTCGACACAATGCATGTTCCTAATTGATTTTGAATTTTCTTACTTAGAATTTCAAATTGGTCAAAAGCTTCGTTTTTACTTTTCAAAAATTTTGTCCAAGTATATCTTGAGTAGTAATCTACTATAACTAAGGTATAGAAGTTTCCTCCATAACTTTGTATAGCGGATGGACCAAACAAATCCATATGTAAAAGTTCTAGACACCTAGATGTAGACACTACATTTTTAGCCTTATGACTACTATGAACTTGTTTACCAACTTTGCAAGCATCACAAAAGTGTTGGTCGTATTTCAACTTGGGTAGGTTTCGAACTATGTCTTTAGAGGAGAGGTTTTGAATAAGTCTCATATTAGCGTGTCCGAAACCTCTATGCCATAATGTTGAAGATTCATCTAATGAGGTGAGACAAAGTTTGTCTCTAGATGTTTGATCCATCTTCATGACATACACGTTGTTCTTAAGAACACCTTTAGCTTTGGTTATGCCATCTTTAAGTATTTTACTTCCATTTTCACTAAAAAGGACGTTATACTTTTTCCGGCAAAGTTGACTAATACTAAGGAGATTAAAACCTAGATTATCAACACGAGCTACATCATCTATAGAGAGAGAGTCATGAGAGATTGTACCTTTTCCGATGATTTTGCATTTAGCTTTGCTACCAAACATGACATTACCTCCATCACTTTTTTGATAAGTTGAGAAGAGGCTTTTGTTCCCCGTCATGCGCCTTGAGCAACCACTATCTTCGATCCATTCATCCGGTTCCAAATTAACTTTGAAGCACACCTATTTTATGTAAAACACTCAAACATTTGGTCCCCAATATCTCATGGGTCCATTTTGGTTAAACATACCATTAACTTGATCCATGTATGGAAATGGAAGATATGGGTTCCATGACATGTAATTTGGAGTTTGGTAATGTCTAGGTGTGTTTTGGTTCCAACTATGTTGGTAGTTTGGTTGCATGTCGTAGTTGCTCTTTGGAAAGGGGCGTTTGGGAATAGGAGTTTTAGGTCTCGGTTGAGTGGTTTTTGTTCTAAATTCATTTCTACCAAGTCCTACTCCAACCTTAATAGCTGGTTTTAGTTTTGTATCATTTATACTAATTTTGGACTTATTTGTGACTTTAACGAATTTAGTACGATCCGGCGTAGAAACTAGTTTTTCTGCTGCAGACCCCGCGGAAGCTTTGGGTTCAACGGGCGGAACCCTGTTTTGGGTTCCGTCTGGTCCGTGGATGTCTGTAGCAGCTTTGTTAGTTTATTTTGCTTTCTCGTCTTGTTTCGTTTGACTCTTTAACATTTCTAATTTCAGGAAACCTAATCCCGTTTTATCAAATGGTGACTTTTGGAGTTTTATTATTTCATCTGCACAAGAAATACTTTTATCAAACTTTTTAAACTTTGAGGTTTGTTTGATTAGATTGTTTTGAGTAGCTTTAAGTTTCTCAATTTCGAGTTTAAACTCTTCACATGATTTGCACAATGTGTCAATACTTTTACTCATTTCAAACCTCTTAGCTTTTTCTTTTAATTCATACACTTCATTTTCCAAATATTTCTTTTTGGTTTTCAAAAATTTGTTTTTGCTTATGATTTTTAGACTTAGTTCACAAAGTTTGCTATATTCTTTTTGTAATGTATCATCATCAATAGAAGAACAAGATGAGTCGGATTGTACCTCATTTGAGTCTTGAGCCATGAGAGCAATTTCTTCGTTCTTTGGCTCTTCGTCATCATCTTCACTATCGCTCCAAGCACCACTTACAAAAGCTCGTTGAGTTTTACTTTTGGGTGGTTTTGGACATTCTCCTATGAGATGACTTGTGTCTCCGAACCTAAAGCACTTTCTTTCTCCCTTTTCTTTCTTGTCGTCACGATCTTTTCGGGAAGCTTTCTTATCATCCTTTGGTTGCCTCACAAACTTTCCACATATTCGAAAGAACTTCTTGAAGTCTCTAACGGCCATTGCATATTCTTCATCAT
>LBNU01031092.1:0-37491 GCA_014162995.1 Artemisia annua | reverse complement strand
TTTGGAGCATAAAAGTGAAGAAAACGACAAAGTCTCAAAAGATGGTGAATTTACAACCTGACGGTGTCAGAAGTCACAAGGTGACGCCGTCAGAAAGTCTTGACAAAAGAGTGGAAACCAATTATCAAATGACGGGCCAGAGAAAAATTTGGATTTAACACCTGACGCCGTCAGGTGTTAGGAAATATAGGCCGTCAGGAGTAAAGTTAAAGAGTGACGGCCTAGAAGGTTTTATAAGGTGACGGCGTCAGAAGTGGATCTAGGCCATCCGAGAAACCTAATGGCGGCGAGCTGACGGCGTCAGCCCTTATAACCTGACGCCGTCAGAGTGTAAAATCTATATTTAGTTTTCTAATTTTCATTCATTAGGGGGGAACTTTATGGAGAACTTTTAGGGCAAACCCTAAAGACGAATTTTCTGTACTTTTTAGGGTTTCCAACCCTTGGAACCCTAGTGCTTAATTAAAGATAAGTCTTCACTTTAATTCAATCAATATGTCTATGTGTTGGTTGTCTATCTATCTTGCTTGTCTTTTAATTAACATGAGTAGCTAAATTCTCTAGTGTTTACTTAGATCTAATGAAACCTAACTATTAATTATTGGTTGATTGGTGTGTGTTGTTGTTTGTTGGGATGATTGTTCCATCAATGTTAGGCTCAAGAAAACTGGCCAACCTCCTTTATGGTAACGTGCTTGAAAGTCTTGGGAAACATGTAGCCAAGGCATACTAGGCTATTAAGGTAGTATTTAACACATGAGCCACTGTTTGCAACCCCTATGGTTGTGCCGTGCATGGCATAGGGCGAGATAAGAGCTCATAGAATTGGAGAGATATTTATGTCACTCCATGAGTTATTAGGAATACACCCTTCATCCACACAAGTAACACACGTATCAATTAACCGGTAATAGATAGTTAGGGAGTAATGAAATCTAAGTAAACACAATTTTCTCCATATTGTTTTCACAGCCAAATAGTTTAGATATTTATTTATTTTAATTTGCAAAAGTAGTAAACTTGGGTTAGTTGACTAGCAACTAATTCCGCCCTTCCTCTAAAAACCGAGATTTTACTTTCTTTCTAAAAAATATAAAAATACAAAAAGAATCTTCCTTCCACCCTTAGACCTATTAGAGTAGCTTTTCTATCCTAACGAACACTATTCCCTGTGAGAAACGATCAATCCCCCGTACTTACCACTATCCTATACTACATCGGTCAGGTACACTGCCTGGTGGGGTTGTAAGCCTCTTGAGATCCCTCGAGAGGTAAAACCTGTTGTAAGGTCACAAAACCACGCATCAAGATCAATCTTCATTCTATATACTGATATACAACTATGGTTTTTGTTTGTAACAGAGTTTTCTTAGTTTATTTTATTAAATGTTTCAGTGACATGCTTCACTTTATCACGAATTGCCCATTCAAATTATTGTAAATTGTTGAACTTATACAAACACACCCCCAAAATATTTATTAAAATACAAACAATGCTTGTTTAGGTTCGAGCTTGACCGAGCGTTGGGCATGAAACTCAGGCTTAAACTCAGTTATTAAAGCCCAAACACAGCTCAAGTTCGGGCTTGAGTTTAAGCTCCACTCCTTTCGAACTTTTACCCAGTCAGTCCAGAGCGGTTCAAGAGTGACTTGGCTCATATACAGCCCTAGTTGTATGGTGGTAGTCGGTATTTGAGGTGCAGAACCATAAATCAGCCAAACAACAATAAAACAAATTTGAGGTTATAAATATCAAGCACTGAAAACAATGTACATGTGAAGACAACTATTTTTATAATTACAGAAACGAGACTGGTTATATTGACTCAAGAAACAATGCTTCCTGCTTACTAGTCAAACCAAGTTCATTCAAGGTTAAGTCACTCTCTCCGTCACTGAAAGCACGCCGAGGATATGGTCTCACCTGTATAAATCATTCATATGGGATCAGCAACAGTGACATTTAGTAGCAGAATTTCAATTAATTAACTAATGTCAAATCTAATGTTCATCTTAGTGTCATAACTGAACTTCTTAGTTTTGCAAGCTTCACCAAGTAACAAGGATACGAGAAACACCTCAAATGTGAGAAAATTCTAAAAGAGTTTGAAGATTTTACAGTCGTAGTCTAAAATCAAAGACATAATAAGAAAATCACATTTTCATACATACATTAGAAAATAAGAATATAGATGAGTGATTACCAATCTGTATGTGCTAGGTTTGACCACTCTACCAACATCAATGAAATCGAAAAGATACTGCCAAGATAAGAACATAAATATATAAGGTTAGTAACAGGTATTAAGCACAGGACTAAAAAATGCACTTAACTAGTTACTAAAGAAGCCATACCTGTAATTTATCAGTCCTCAAAAACCGGCGACCACGACGGCTTCCATCAGGCATCCTCACGAGAAGGGTCACACCATTTTCATCATCAGATGCTGGTTCCTTAGGAAGTGAAGCTTCCTTTGCTGCCAACTGCCTCTCAACTTCCTGCAAACAGAAAGCAAAAAGTTCTTGAATAAATATACTCAGCTATAGAAAAAATGCCAAAAACACTTGGTATAATAAACGTGTTTGACTAGTCAAGCATATTACTGAAAAAGATGACCAGCCATTACCTGTTCTTCTTCCAACTTCCGTTGTGCCTCTTCCTCCTTTCGCCTTTCTTCTTCCATAGCAGCTTCTCTTGCTGTCTGTTCTAGTAATTCCTTTTCTCTGTCAGCTTGCAATGCTGCAAGAAATTCATCATCCTGCATAAAATTGTCAGAAATTAGACCGATGCTTGAAAGCAATCACATGGTGTAGTTTTACCAAACAGATTCCTATGAATTACCTGTTGCTCCCTAATCAAGCGTTGAGCAGTAAGAGAGGGAGATGGAGGCCGAGGAGCTGGCCTTTGGTAGGGTCCACCAATTCTATTCATACTATTTTGTGTGCGACTACGTGTAGCATATGGTTCACGATATTCAGCCCCTCCTCCAGGAATCCCACCAAACATTGCAGCCTCAAGCATAACCGCTTCATCATGTTCTTCTGACGAGATGCCTCCCCACTTCCCATAAACAATTACCAAATAAAATGATTAGGGGTACATAAACAGAACTTTTGTATGTAGGAAATTAAGAAAAAATAGAGAAATACTTCAGAGGGGAACTCGTTCTCGTTGTCTAAAGGATTATTCACATTATGTTGTTGTGTGGGAACCGAGGCAGTCTCGGTGGAGCTAGAAGACACACGTCTAGTCCTATGCCTAACTAGAGGTTGCTCGTCTGCATCTTCGCTTTCATCATGAGTAGAAGAGCTCACGATATCCAACCTACAGTTCCTTGCAAACTCTCATCAGAAGATAGAACTTCACACTTGTATTAACTTTTTGGAACTGATATTAATAAATATAAACAGAAGTACAAAACAAAAAAGTGGATCATCAATTACCTTCCGTTGGATGATGCCAAAGTCCCAACCTCTTCAACCTCAGCTAGCTTAGGAGCTCCGGTTTCTGATGGTCCAGCTTCAGAGTCTAGTCCACGAAAGACATTCTCTTGCTCAACTGACTGAAAATGTATCGACATTCAGAAGGAAGTAAAAATTGATGTAAATGTGATAAAATACAGAAAGAAAATATATGGTAACATCCTATACTTGGATGACAAGCTAATCTCCTAGCTATCGGTCCTACTTTCAAGAGGTAGACCACTCCTGATGATGCTCACTTAGTCACTTAGATAATAACTGAAATAGGTGTACCCAAAACAATCCCCAACTTCTATTAAATAACTACGAGTTTAGGCCTGAATTAAATAGTGATGACGTTTTCGGCATAACTCCATAACTAGTCTATTCAACGTATGTCCTTGTAAATGGGTCAATTCAGGTTATATCATGTTGCTAACAGTTCAAACGGGGAGAAAGGCAACCAAAGTGCATCATTATGCATAAGACCTCCTAGATCATCCTATTCAATAAATTGAAATAACATTAACTCTAGTACTCTACCATATGCGCATTTGTCATTCATATTAGAAAAACTGTAGACAAAAGAATTCCGAGTCAACCTGATCCGACCCGTGACAAATTATAAGTTTTATTACAGTCTTATCTGATCCATCCAAGTTTCCACCTCTACATATATAGCTACGATGAAAATGGAACACAAACCTTCATAGATAAAGAGACGGCATGTTCAAGTTCAGGATCCTCCAACTGTGATTGCCTGTTCTGAGGCACAACATCAACTGGTAGACTAATTTCAGCCTCGCGTTTTGAAGCCTCAATTGCAGCTTGAATCATTTGCTCTTCTATGCCATCGTCGGGTATATCACTAATACTAGGAGCACTTGGAGTAACATGGGAATTAACACCCGATACCCCTTCTGGAATAGACGGAAAATCATCATCAAATCTGGGAACACTTTCAGGGATATTTTCTGGCAAAGTGTCAGTGACATCAATAATTCTGGGAACACTTTCAGGATGAAGTGATTCTGAATTAGTCCCATGAGAAACAAAAGGTCCAGCACTAGTGAGCCCTAGACCACTTGGTTCAAGTAGAGAAAACGGATCTAAATCTCTTGCAGGAAGCAAAGGTGAGAATGGTGGTTGGTGAGTTGCAACTTCGCTTGGCTCATCTATGTCCATAAAATCCTCATGTGGAGCCGCAACATTTGTATCATGTCTGCTGATATAACAAATCAATGTATGCTAAACATAAATATGACAACAAAATGGGGTTTATAATCTCCGTCTATCTGTAATTCGATGTAATTTTCATATTAAAACAGGCTCACATGTTTGTATCTCCAGCAAAATGTGAATTAACCGCTTCACTGAGATTGCCACCATGTTCCTGACCATCGAAAAAGAAAAAAAATGTGGTTCAGCACTTCAGCCAATTAAAATTCACATAATGAAGTGTATTAACAGATATCCAGGAAAGATCCAGATTTTATGATCCAACCACCTTAAAAGCCGCCTTAAGAAAGTATACAAATTTGATACACCCTTAACAGGAAAACATTAAACAGACGAAACAACAAGTAGAAGCAACTACTTTACGCAAATTCCAACAAAAGTATCCATCTCAAACACATTACAATCCATCCTCTAAAAAACCATATGTACGTGTATCATATACTTAAAAGCTGCTATTGGTTTCAGACAGGTAACCATTCTAGCTAAGTTTAGCGCTTTTTCGGCTCTTTCACTAGTTACTTCACATACCAAACATAATAATAATCCATCCTCTAAAGAAATTATAAACATAAACTGCTAACTTGAAATAAAGTACCCATCTTTTTTATTGTAATCATCAATAACATATTACTCCCCTAATTCAATTCCTTTCAATGCCTAAACCATTCTAGCATTTCTTTTCGGCTTTTTCACTAACCATTTTACTACTTTCTAACAAACACAATGATCCATCGTCTAAAAAGCCCGAAGTGCAAATTCCAAATAAACTATCCATCTTTCCTATTTTAATCTTCAAAACATATAAATCGCCTAGCAAAATTTACCCTTTTTCGGGTTGTTCACTAACCATTTAACTTTTTCTAACAAACAACCAAATATAAGAATCCAAAATTTCCTACAACAATCCTATATTTATCCAAACATCATTAATAAAACAGTAAACAAAATGGTTCAAACATCATTAAAATGAATAATAACAAAGCACTATTATTAATATATGAAAGATTAGTGGGGGAAGTGAACCGTGAGTTTGAGAATAGCGTCCGGTTCAGATGAACCGGTGATGGACATGAAGGTATTGATCGATTCCTGATCAGGTCTTCTTTCCATGATTATATTATTGAATAAATATATATATATCTGATGATATTATGGTTATACACAAACAAGACAGAATCTGTTGGTATGTATGTTAAAATGAATATTATTCTTATTAAGGTTTTGTTTCGTGGGGAAGAATGTATGTTATGGAAACTATTGTTTTTCACCCCCGCTACTTTTCTTCTTTTACTATTCTTTACCCCTTTTGGTTAGGGCTAAGAATATTTGACCGAAAACCGAACCGAACTGACCCGACTCTATTCAGTTCGGTTTTGGTTCTATATACTAATGGTTTTCGGTTTTGATTCGGTTTGGTTTGGTTTTAGACAAATGCTCAGCCCTACTTTTGGTATAAATAAAATTCTCTAAATAGCCCAAATTTTAAAGCATAGTTCACTTTTATCAAAAAAAGAAAAAAAAAAATCAAAATAAGTTAGTGCGACTGACTGACTTTGTGACTTCACTGACTTTTTTCTTGTTATTGTATTACAATTTTTATACTCATAATCCTTGTACTTTTTTCATTAACTACTTGTAACTTTTGTTTTGCTACTTGTAACTTTTTCTTTGTTACTTGAAACAGCACAAGGTGACGTGTGAAGCAATAGACTCGTTTTATAGCAAAAAGGTATGTAACGTCAGATGTCCACTCTATAACACAAGTATGAATTATTAGAATTTTCAACAATTAGTCGGACGTATGTGGTACCATCGAGCATCTACAATGCATCATGTCCCTAAAACTTAATGCATTTAATGCATGAGACATTTAATGACCAAAGCTTAGAGGAAAAACTTTATCTTTACCAAGTCTTTGTAGAAAAGCATTTCAAAAAGCTTTGGTTGCAATGTAAAAAACCTATTTAAAGACCTTTTAGAATAGTAAAAAGCTTTCAATCACTTAACTTATTATGGATGCTCTAAGGCTCTAACAATGACATTATAAACAATTGACTACCGAAATAATGTTTAAGCTATCACGATAAATGATTACTTCCTAGTCTCATTAAAGTTGTTGATTATTTTTTGTGGTATTTGAGAGGTTGAGACTTAGAACAATGTTTTAGTTATTACCTTATGATAATCGTGTTAACCATCTCAACCACCTTATTTTGCAACGCGTAATGTATTTTGCAGTCGCAACACCCATCCAACTAGAACCGATGAGTTTGTATAACTACTTGGATTGAGGCACTGACCTTTGTATCTTTATTTCATTTTTATAATGATGATCATAGATTTATACATCTAACAACAACTAACTACTTCATACCTTACTTTGACAAAATTGGGCATTGTTTTTGTCAAAAGAAACATAAATACTAAAAAATTAAGACAAGTAGATACACAAATATAGGTGTTTAGCAAAAAATTAAAGACAATGAAAAATAAACTATAAGTACCTAAAGAATGCTACCTCCGTCCTATATTAATTGTCCAATTTGACTTTTTATAGTCTTTTTTCTTTAATTTTTACTTTAAATATTTTTTGTTCATGTCATATAATATTTTATGAAAATTTATCAATGAAAATACATTTAAAATACAATCCATCCATATATTTTGCATCAAGTATTATATAACACAAACAAAAATATTTAAGGTCAAAATTAAAGAAGAAAGACTACAAAAAGTCAAACTGGACAATTAATATGAGACGAAGGGAGTAATACATAAGGTTACTCCCAGCAAGAGCGTGATGTGTGGTTTTTTTGGGTTCCTCACGCGTGATCGCTACTGGATGGAGAGAAGGTGGCGCGTGACAATCTCACACCAAGCAGCGAAAGGTGTCTTGCTCACTGCTTAGCAGTATTCTAAAAGGCGCGCCAAGGCGCGAGGCGTGGCTTCACCGCCATGAAATGGATCATGGCGGCTGCTCTAGGCGTGGCGTGAGAAAAGGTGAGATAAGGCACGAAAAGGCGCGCCTTTTGGTAAGGCGTGGCGCCACTTTTTGAACCAGTTTTTTTATTTTTTATTTTTTATTTTTTATTTTATTTTATTTTTTTTTAAGAAACTATTTTGAATCAGCATTTGAAATTTGAGCTATTTGGTATTTGGGCTTGGTACTTATAATAAGTAGTAATCTAAATGTCTAATATGATAGTCCAAATGTATATAAAATATGATATTGTAACATAAAAAATACATCTATGAATATTTTTTTGCCACTTTAGTCATGCCTTAAAAAACGCCACGCCTTCGCCATGGCTCGTAAGGCTTGAGGCGTGGCCATGCCGCCACGCCACGCCTCACGCCATCTATAACCTTGCTGCTTAGTATTTGTGCAAAGGTGGGCCCCTCTTATGTTTTTATTATTTGGTTTTTGAGAGTGTGCGCGGTTTAGTGGAGTATGTTTGTATAAAAGTGGTTATTTTAATAAAAGGTAAGAGAATGATGACTATTGGGGTGAAAAGTGAGAGAGAGTGAGGAGAGAAAGAAAATTGATGTGATGCTGAGGTGATCGAAGTGGTGTTACTGTTGGAAGTAGTCTAATACAGTAATACGAGCATTGATAAAGTCTCCTACAATATCTTCTTACTAATCCTCCTACACACACAATAATATTATATATTTGTTTTCCACTCATTCTCTCTATGCATCCAAACCATCAGTTCTGACACTTGTCAGGATCATGTGAGTAGGAGGATGAGTAGGAGGTTTTTGTTGGATGATTTAGCATTTTTCTAATAACACATATGGGTTTATAAGTTTGTTTAGCATAGTACAAGGGCTAAAGTGTTAAACTGTTTGATGCTTCTCCAGTGTGGCACGCCTCTATTCTGTATTTTGCTTCCAGTTAAAGATAATCTAGTGTTGCATTGCATTACGTGTTGTGTTAAATGAACAAGCAAGGTTACAGCCGTTGGATGAGAATCAATGTGCTTAAAGGTCAATATCTGGATATAATCAACGGATGAGATTGCACAAAACTTTTCTGAGGATGCAAGTTTTTGGTTTCCCCATATTTTGGGTTTACTTGGGAGAGGAGTTAAGTATGTTGTACAAATATTTAACAAGTGTCATTTGTAAATTCAGTACTTCTTTACATCTTCGAAACTTAAAACTTGCCCATGATCTAGATTTTAAAACTTTTTTTTTTTTTTTTTTTTTTTTTTTTTTTTTTTTTTTTTTTGAACGGCTTTAAAACTTTTTCTAATACATCAAAGGGGGTATTTGTTTCGGCTTATTAAACGTAAGCTCATTTAGGCTTATTTTTTATAAGCTCTAATTTTGTGGCTTATTTTGAGACTTGTCGGCTTATATAAGTTTATTATGATATGATAAACTTATAAAAGTCGACAAGTCTCAAAATAAGCCGTAAAATTAGGGCTTATAAAAAATAAGCCGAAACAAACACCCCCTTATTGTGCTAAAAAATACATATTATCAATAAACAATGACTAGTTGCTACTAAGCGATCCCATAGTTTTAGTGGTTCATAACTAGTTGCTACAAGTATATTACAATATACAGATATACTCATAATTCATGTGGCTCAATGATAAACTTAAAGCTAAATGAAAATACATGGCTTATTCTGCAAGAGAACCATCACTTGTTTATTAAGAATGCATCAACAAGTGTTTTAAACTATCTTGTGTTATGACAACAGGACGGTTTTATAATCTGGATGGTATATTATATGGAAAATTTTTCTAAAAATGTAACTAAGTTGACACTAATCACACTATAATTCTTTGTAGTATATATTACAGATCTTGTAAATTTCGACATCGATAAAAAAGTAAATTGAATGATTGTGTTGTATATATTTTAGAAAATTGATTTCGGATGAAAGGATGGGTATCTCCCACTTGAAATTACAAACCCATTTGAAACCAGTAAGGTGATAATGGCTTAATAGTTAATACTAGTAGTATTTTTTAAAACCATAAACCACACAACGGATGTGCTAAGCATAAGCTAACATTATCTAAAAATATGTTCTACGTAAGGTGTCTTCCAAAATTGAGGTCCAACGGCTTATTCATGTAAACGAGTAGATATAAAACAAACATAATGTCTTGTATCGTCTAAAAATTATTGTTTACAGACAAAAACATACGTTACAAGTGAAAAAGAAGTGTGAATGTGACACCAATAAAATTCCATATTTACTTTTTCGAAACTTGAAACTTTAGTAAAGAAAACTTTTAAAAAAGAGACAAAATGCAAAAACGTACGAACAAATGGAGTAACTAACTTTTTATATGCACTTGATTGAGTTATTTCAAAAAGACAAAACGCAAGCCCAGCCCAACAACTCCATTAGTACCCCAAATTTTATGTTTATAAAATCCATCTTAAACAAGTTAACAACAAAGTAGAAACAAAAGAGCTTAATTTTTGTTACATGTAACTATTTAATTCAAATCATGAACACCAGTAGTTACATCACAGCCTTCACAGGTGTATTCCAATGGCAATCTAAGGAAATGAGGCTTGGGCCTTGGTATCCTCCAAAACATCATCTAATTGACTATCTTCTATATCCCGTGAAATAGAGATAAAAGATGTCTATCAAAATTGAGGTCAAAAATTCAAACAACATGATATAATCATATTTTTGTTCATTTAACTTGTGTCGCATTTTAAAATGTAATCAATAGCTATGTATTTTACTTTTAATACTTTTTTTTAACACTTTTTTTAATATGTTAGTTATTTAGCTCTTGAGCTGATTTAACTTTGAGTCAAGCTCGAGCCTACATTCCTTGATCTATTGAAAAAATGAGCATAAGGTTTTTGATTTTTATTGGAAAAGCATACTTATAAACCAACGACATACTAACTTTGTAATACAAGTTCATTTTATTACTTTACAACCATCAACAAAAGACCTAGTGGTAAGACATCACATGTCTTCACATGAGAGTAAACCACATGCATCTGAGTAAAAATTCGGCATTCCCAGGTAACCTTTGAAAAACCTGGGTTCATTTTTACATTTTGCTACTTTATAGCCCTAAACAAATTTTCAAACTCATTACTTTGAAGTTTTTGGGTCTCAAAACCAGATCATGAACATTGGACTTATTTTGTGGCAATGATGCAAGCTTTGTTCATTATTTAGACTCCATAAGAAATTGGTTAAAATCAAATTAGGCATGAGTGTAGTGTGATTTAAATATGTATTTACAAAGGGTTACTTTTCCTCGTACCGATGGTAAAAAGGAAGGATTGACCATGGACTAGATTCAAGCTAAAATTATCGTCAATTCCGCGTTGGCTAATTATCATCCACTAACTTTAATACTTTTTAATATACTTCCCATTCTTAATATAATAACAAAAATAAACATGTATTATTTATTAAATAAATGTATAAACCATGTGTCGGTAAGTTATTTACTAAAGCATCGATTTGCTAATGGCTCGTAACTAAAGCAGTTATAACTAAAGCGGTGATTCAAAAGTTTAATCCATATGTCTACTTGTATGTCAAAACATATAGGCAATCATGGGCGGACTCAAGGGGTTCATGAAAGTGTACGGGAACTTTACAGTTTTTTTTTTTTTGCGTAGTGTAAAACTATGTTAAATATACTGATTTTTTTTTTAAATGAACTTAATCTTTCAGATTTGAGTTAAGATTTTTGATACTTTTCATAATATGAACCTGATGACTCTTGGTCTTGGGTCCGCCACTGTATATAACGGCATGTTTGTTAGAGCAAAAAAACTCACATTTTCATGAATAAATAAATCATTGTCATGTCGATTTAGACACTAAATTAGTTATAATGTCAGGTCTTTTATCGGTTTCTCTTATTATTTGTACCATGTGTATTATTACAAGTGTAACATCTAAAAAAATAATTAAAATTTATAATATACTTGCTTAGAGACTGATAGTTCATTGCATGATCTCAAAAAATAAACAAGAAATGAATAGCCTGATGTCTATCTTTTCTTTTTGGATATTCACTTATCACATTTTTAAGTTTTAAAAGTATTTTGTTTTCACACATAATTTGTCTTTGGAACTTGGATGTGAACCCGTCCAAAACTTTGTCTCGGAGTTAATAATGTACAGTAATTCTTTGAGCAAAGTTACAAACCAGAAATAAAGTATTTACTAGGGAGTACTATTATTTTTGCATCTTATCCGTATTATTGAATTTATCAACAAATAAAATTGTTTACATCTAGAGGCTAGAAAATGACAATTGATAACCATTCGGCTCGACGTAACAATAGGTTTAACCCATTGCGTGGTCTCCCATTTCACGCGTGAAGCACCATTGCGGCATGTTGAAGATGACATGTGGTCGAGATATAAAAACAGTTGGTGTAGACCACCTAATGAACTAAAACTTCGTATGTGCGTGAATATGTTGTGTTATTTGTCTATTTAAGTGAGTCATAGGTAAAATGGTAAGTAATGTGATAATAACTAGGAACTGGTATAACCCGTGAAATAGTGAAATCACCCGGTACTATAGAAACTAACATAAGTGATGTCAAATATCTCTCTTAAAAGGTACATATATATGCACACTCACCATAGTTTTTAACATCGAACTGATTTTTTTCCCAGTTTCTGGTTGAACTTGGTTTTCTTAGGTTTTTCTTGTTCAACCAGTGGAACCTGCCGGTGCCATTCCCGGTTGAACCGGCCATATTTATGCAAGAAAACAACGTACACATTATATACGAGTACAATTTTCTGTCAAAAAGAACGTAGTAAATTTATTGTGAATATCTAAAGTGGAAAAATGATGTGGGACTTGGGACTTGGAGAGGTGAGTATTTTCATAAAAGTTCAGGTGATGGGATCAGCTTGAGTCCTTTGACTTCCTTCCTTGAGACCAACACTGCTGCTGGCTCCAATTCTGTATTCTCCAATCCCAAACCACAATTATCATATCATGTATTCACTAAAAACAATGTTAAATACTTGAACATGACTATTTCTAAGCTAAATATCAACAACGCTGATCCTAATATCATTGTCATGTCGATTTAGATACTAAATTAGTTATAATGTCGGGTCTTTATCGGTTTCTCTTATTATTTGTAACATGTGTATTATTCAAGGTTATAAATAGCGTGAGGCGTGGCGTGGCGGCATGGTCAAGCCTCAAGCCTTAGCGTGAGGCGTGACGGCATGGCGTTTTTAAGGCGTGAATTAAGGCGGCAAAAAGTATTTATAGATTTATAGATTTATATTATATTTCATTAGTATATCTTATTTCATATACATCGAGTTTACAAAAAGTGTTATACATAAGCATTAAAGTCAAGAAACTCTCTTTACATTTGTAATCTTCTTCAAATACTAGTAAACCCCAAAACGCCAAATACCAGTAAACCTCAAATACGATGCCCAAATTCCAATTACTAGTAAATCCCCTAAACGTCTCAAATACGAATACACCTTATCGCACCTCATCTCATGCCAAGCCTTAAGACGACGCCTTGGCCTATTGCGTGGCGTGGAGGTGACGCCTCGCGCCTTTGCGAGGCCTTTGCGGCGCCAAGGCGCACCTTTTAGAACACTGGTATTATTACAAGTGTAACATCTAAAAAATAATTAAAATTTTTAATATACTTGCTTAGAGACTGATAGTTCATTGCATGATCTCACAAAATAAACAAGAAATGAATAGCCTGATGCCCTGATGTCTATCTTTTCTTTTTGGATATTCACTTATCACATTTTTAAGTTTTAAAAGTATTTTTGTTTTCACACATAATTTGTCTTTGGAACTTGGATGTGAACCCATCCAAAACTTTGTCTCGGAATTAATAATGTACAGTAATTCTTTGAGCAAAGTTACAAACCAGAAATAAAGTATTTACTAGGGAGTACTACTATTTTTGCATCTTATCCGTATTATTGAATTTATCAACAAATAAAATTGTTTACATCTATAGAGGCTAGAAAATGACAATTGATAACCATTGGGCTCGACGTATCAACAGGTTTAACCCATTGCGTGGTCTCTCATTTCACGCGTGAAGCACCACTACGGGATGTTGAAGATGACATGTGGTCGAGATATAAAAACAGTTGGTGTAGACCACCTAATGAACTAAAACTTCGTATGTGCGTGAATATGTTGTGTTATTTGTCTATTTAAGTGAGTCATAGGTAAATGGTAAGTAATGTGATAATAACTAGGAACCCGTATATATAAGCGAAGAGATCAAGAGAAGATAGTGTGAAAAAATAATGATGTGATGTTAACCTGGAAATAGCGAAATCATTCCGTGAAATATAGTGAAATCACCCGTACTATAGAAACTAATACAATTGATGTCAAATATTTCTCTTAAAAGATACATGTGTATGCACATTCACCATAGTTTTTAACATTGAACCGATTTTTTTCCCAGTTTCTGGTTGAACCCGGTTTTCTTTAGGTCTTTCTTGTTCAACCGAACCGGCCATGTTTATGCAAGAAAACAACGTACAAATTATATACGAGTGCAATTTTTTTTTCAAAAAGAACTTGGTAAATTTATTGTGAATATCTAAAGTGGAAAAATGATGTGGGACCTGGGACTTGGAGAGGTGAGTATTTTCATAAAAGTTCAGGTGATGGGATCAGCTTGAGTCCTTTGACTTCCTTCCTTGAGACCAACACTCTGCTGGCTCCAATTCTGTATTCTCCAATCCCAAACCACAATTATCATATCATGTATTCACTAAAAACAATGTTGAATACTTGAACATGACTATTTCTTAGCTAAATATCAATAACACTGATCCTAGTATGATACTTTTATGTCACATACACCTAAATTCAGATCTCACATCATCGACGGACTTTGGGAGATATTGTGTATTTACTAAGTAAACCGCACCTATAGTGACGTGTTCTAAATCCGCAAGCTTTTGGTCAAAATGAGCAAATACTACTACTATGTTGTCACATTCTAAGGAAGCATTTAGATGTTTAACTAATACGCAAACACAAAAGCTGGATTACGCAAGAAGTGTCAATGGTTTACTTAGTAATTGACTCGAGAAAACATGAATCAACAATACTAATGACCCTAATAAGACATGATTTAGTATTTAACTTTGGTCAATGCACTAGCATCAACCAGGCAGCTCTTATGGGTTTCCAAAATAGGGAACTAAAATTCCAACTAGACTAATAAGTGGTAACATTTCTAGCCTTTGAAGGGGCCATGCCATCTCATCACACCAAAATTTTGATCAAACACTTTTTAATACCTTTTTTCCTAACTGGGTCCCAATTCATCAGATCTGTGCAAGACAGGTAGGACCTGTGATCAGCCCTCCATCAGACACTCTTTTTCCAATCCATTGTACTCAAACTTCATACTACTCTTTTTTGCTGTATTATGCATTAATCTAAGTGATTAAATTAACTACAAAACAGGCAAAAAGTTGTTGGGTTGTCATTCTTATTATGTAACTCACCGTCCATGCATGCTCTAGCGTCTTTTCCTACTTCATAAACTATAATGACCCGAAAATAGTACTATATGCTTACAAAGTTACAATATCAATATGTATCCCAAAGTCCGGATTTAACTCTCTAAAACTGGTGTGTTTTGAAATTTTAAACTCCATTTACAAAAGCGTATTCAAGCTTATATATTGAGACTGTTTGTCGGGCTCAAAAGGAAAAGAGCATCAAACGAAATGTCTTTTTGGATATCATATCAGACTATCAAAGTAACTTTAAATCCTAGACAGCTAATACAGTATCAAGGAGTCATTTGCCTTTGATCACAATTAGTATTTTACTCAACGGGTTGCCACAAAAAGGGAATAATTGAAGTCCAAAAATGACTTGAATCTGAATTTTAAATGTCCAGTAACCATTTACTAGCATAACTTAAAACAGAATTAAGAAAAATAAAAAATTCATAAACAAATAGTAATAATTGGTTTAAGTCAAAAGGAAACTTTCTGGAGTTTAGAGCTCACTTTGACTACAAGACTTATTAAAACTTGAAAGAGCAGACAATAATTACAAGTACCCATGCTCTTGTTTTAAAACCTGAATAATTTTCTAAATTCCATTCTTTCAGCTCTCTCACATGGTGCTTTATACTAGTTACTCATGGTGACCCTTCTGTCCCTTACACAGACCCACACATGCACCATGCACGTGCACATCCAGTAATTTCCATAATACAGTAACCTACCTAGTAAAAAAAACGCGTGGCTCAAAAAAACACTGCATGGGTGGTGCTCTATGTGAAGATTTAGTTGAACTTGACCAACCTCATGTTAGTAAATGTTTCGATATGTGTTCTTATACGTTAACTATTGTTGTTTAAAGTATTAGATAATCTGATACTCGTATACTCAGGTGCTTAAAGTTAAAAAGAGTTAGATTATTCTATATTTATCTCGGTAATTATGATGATGCAATACCACACGTATTTACGAAAGAAGAGGGGATTAATCTTCAGCAAATTGCAATAACATATAGATTTAGTTACGTTAAAATCCGGTTTCAGATACTTGTATGAAATGCTACAATTACAGAGAAACGTATATCAGAAGGCAAAGTCTAAAATCATGAGAATATAAGACCTCTTATTCAGTTTCCAAACAAAAAGGACGAGAAGAAATAGCTGTTTAAACAAGTGTTGAACTATACCACAAACTAAAAAAACTAAGAAACATATATGGCAAATTCTTTCAAAAACTTGATTTTTAGCATTTGCCGGTTTAAAGGCCGAGTTCTTAAGCATAAAAACAATGAAGGAAAGATCATGTAAACTTCATAGACAATGAATGCAAGACTTAAGCTCTAATTTAAGATGCCGTTGACAAAAATGGGGTGGTCTGAAGACAACATTATCAGTATAGTTTATTTACTTATCACCAACCACTTGTACAGCTTTCTAAGCAACTAACTACACAAAAAGGGTACTGACCCAAAAGTTTAAAATATTACTAGTGTCCAACTTCTAACATGACTATATAAATACTTCACCACCTCGTGTATTACTCAAATACATTCCAGCATTTGCTTATCTCATACACATTCACACTCTCTTTCATCATTATATTTTCCAATTCTGCCTCCTTAAGTCTCTCATTTCCTTACACCAATCATGTGGTCTGTTAGCCTTTGCATTGCAGCTACGGTTGTGGTGAGCATTACACATTGGTTGTACAGATGGTGGAATCCTAAATGTAATGGAAATCTTCCCCCTGGTTCAATGGGTTGGCCATTACTAGGTGAAACTATTCAGTTTTTCGCCCCGAATAGTACTTGGGATACACCTCCCTTTGTCAAGGAAAGAATGAAAAGGTGATATGAGCTGGTTATAAATTATTATATATTACTTTATGTTCTAGTTTATTAGACTAGTATCACTATCAACATCTCCTAATGATTAGATTCTAACATTAACTATTATTATTTCAGATACGGGTCAATATTCCGAACATCTTTGGTTGGGCGGCCAGTTATAGTCTCAACTGATTCGGATCTTAACAATATGATTTTTCAACAAGAAGGCCAGTTGTTCCAAAGCTGGTATCCAGATAGCTTCACAGAGGTNGAAAGATCATGTAAACTTCATAGACAATGAATGCAAGACTTAAGCTCTAATTTAAGATGCCGTTGACAAAAATGGGGTGGTCTGAAGACAACATTATCAGTATAGTTTATTTACTTATCACCAACCACTTGTACAGCTTTCTAAGCAACTAACTACACAAAAAGGGTACTGACCCAAAAGTTTAAAATATTACTAGTGTCCAACTTCTAACATGACTATATAAATACTTCACCACCTCGTGTATTACTCAAATACATTCCAGCATTTGCTTATCTCATACACATTCACACTCTCTTTCATCATTATATTTTCCAATTCTGCCTCCTTAAGTCTCTCATTTCCTTACACCAATCATGTGGTCTGTTAGCCTTTGCATTGCAGCTACGGTTGTGGTGAGCATTACACATTGGTTGTACAGATGGTGGAATCCTAAATGTAATGGAAATCTTCCCCCTGGTTCAATGGGTTGGCCATTACTAGGTGAAACTATTCAGTTTTTCGCCCCGAATAGTACTTGGGATACACCTCCCTTTGTCAAGGAAAGAATGAAAAGGTGATATGAGCTGGTTATAAATTATTATATATTACTTTATGTTCTAGTTTATTAGACTAGTATCACTATCAACATCTCCTAATGATTAGATTCTAACATTAACTATTATTATTTCAGATACGGGTCAATATTCCGAACATCTTTGGTTGGGCGGCCAGTTATAGTCTCAACTGATTCGGATCTTAACAATATGATTTTTCAACAAGAAGGCCAGTTGTTCCAAAGCTGGTATCCAGATAGCTTCACAGAGGTATTTGGGAGACAAAATGTAGGATCGTTGCATGGGTACATGTATAAGTATCTCAAGAACATGGTGCTGTATCTATTTGGTCCCGAAAGCCTTAAAAAGATGCTTAATGAAGTAGAAACTGTAGCAACAAGAAACTTAGATAAATGGGCTGGCCAGGAGTCGGTCGAATTGAAAGATGTCACTGCCAATGTAAGTAAAGGGAGTTATGATAATTTGCTTAAGCTACGGTTGCACTTAGTAATAAATACCAAGATTCTAAATCAACTTTGCCTGTTTTACAGATGATATTTGATCTCACTGCAAAAAAGTTGATAAGTTACGATCCTGAAAAGTCATCTGAGAATCTGAGGGAGAATTTTGTAGCTTTTATACAAGGATTAATCTCCTTTCCATTAGACATTCCAGGAACAGCTTACCACAAGTGTCTACAGGTACTAATTTTAATAACTGGTATAGATAGAGTGCTAGAGATGAATTATAAGTACTTGACCGGACCAACTCATATTTTTATTTTCTTATGTTTAACTTAACCAGGGAAGAAAGAAGGCGATGACGATGCTCACGAACATGCTAGACGAAAGACGAGCTAATCCAAGAAAAGTCAAAAGTGATTTCTTTGATTATGTACTCGAAGAACTCGACCGAGGTGATACAATCCTTACAGAAGCAATTGCACTGGACTTGATGTTTGTACTGCTATTTGCAAGCTTTGAAACAACTTCACTGGCCATAACAGTAGCTGTCAGGCTTCTGACAGAGAATCCTCAGGCATTGCAGAAACTAACGGTTAGTGAAGTGGATGTGATTCAAACTGACCAATGATTTTGTTTTGCTAATATTTTTCAGCACAATTACATAATCTTGCTACTGTACGCAGGAAGAACATGAGAATATCTTAAGAAACAGGGAAAATAAAGAGTCTGGACTTACATGGAAAGAATATAAGTCGATGTCATACACGTTTCAGGTGTGCTAATTACTCTAAACTTAACAGATACACTATACTACTTAAAAGTATTCACTTATTGATACCCATTGCATGATCTTGCAGCTTATAAATGAAACAGTCCGTTTGGCTAACATAGTTCCAGGTGTGTTCAGAAAAGCACTAAAAGATATCAAGATCAAAGGTACACATGCATTTCTACTACAGCTTTATTAATATGCTAATAATTAAAGGTGGCAATTTTAATTTATCAACTTATGTTTTATCTCCAAAAAGGAAACAGGTCGAAAGTCGTGGTTTTAATGCATAAAACCTACGATAATTATTTTAACAAAATTGAAACTATTATTGAAATAAATAGCTTTTGTACTCTTTTTTTACTATAATAAAATTGAAAGTTGCGGCTAGAAAGTGTTTTGGGTGAAACCGACCAGTAAAAGTTTGTAAGTTTCTTTGTTTTGACCCAACCCGTAAAAATATCTTGTTTCCACCCATATTTGTTACCCAGCCTGCATGACCCGCCCATTTTCCCCATTTACTTCATATGATAAACTTTGTGAATGTACCATGATATGGATGTTGGCATGATGCAGACTATACGATTCCAGCTGGTTGGGCAGTGATGGTATGTCCCCCAGCAGTCCATTTAAATCCCAACAATTATAAGGATCCACTAGAATTCAATCCATCGAGATGGGAGGTAAGCTACTATTATAAGCATATTGTTCACTTAAAATAGATAGATAAATTTTTGTAAGGATTCTTACTATCCAATCATGCGTCAAACAGCGGATGGAACAGAAAGGTGCATCTAAGTATTTTATGGCTTTTGGCGGTGGCATGAGGTTTTGTGTCGGAACCGATTTCACTAAAGTTCAGATGGCCGTGTTTCTTCATTGCTTAGTTACCAAATACAGGTATATGAAAAGCAATTGTATACGCATATATGTGTGTTTAAGCAAGAAAGATACTAACATGATTTTGAACTGATATTGTCAGGTGGCAGACTGTCCGAGGAGGAGAAATTGTAAGAACGCCTGGTTTGCAGTTTCCAAATGGTCTTCATGTTCACTTAACTGCGAAAGACAAACAGAATCAAGATTCAACATCAGAATCCACGGTATCAAGAAATTAAATACTTTTTCAAACAGAATTTGTGTATCTAAGGTGCGGAAAAGCTGACTGCAGATAATAGGCTCCTGTTGTGTAGAAAAGTTTGGAAACAACACCAAGTTCCTAAACAGTAATTACGCTGAGGATGATTTTTCTCAGGAACATGTGAAGCTCGATGCTATTCAAGCGCCTCGATGTTAGAATATGTATAAGTTTACACGTAAAAGAAATGAGAAATGTACAATGTTCTATATGGCATACTTTCCATATACAATTCTTTTATTCAAGCTCTTCACAGGCAAAACTCAGTTCCAAAAGCCACATATTGGTTGAAAAGTACAAACAACTTCACCGCAATTTAACAATTAAAATCGGAAAAGAAAAACGGTGTTTGATGGTTAATATGGAATTACTCACTGATTCACAATTAAGTCAAACAATCCTATTGGCCTGTCGAAAAATGGTCAAAAACAAACCAAACATCAACAATTCAACACATACATATCATATGAAAATGAAAACAAAAGCATTTCATGCAGACACAGTAGATGGATAAAAACATCAAGTGGGTGCCTCAATGATAAAAAACGAACTTGTGTACAGATGCTAATTATGCAGACTATCCTAGTAACACGCAAAAGTGCTATAAGAACTATACAACTAAACATCAACCTCCGAGAAGTGTTATTGGGCGCGACCTTAAATTAGCTTTATAATTCAAACTGAAGTAAATACTCAATAGACAGGACAGCAAAATAACCTGCAGGTTTTTCAAGTGATGAAGCCAACCATATTTTCCTAAATCTCGTGCTACATTTCCTCAATAGATTCAAAGAAACCTTGTATACCATTCATTAGTGGTTGAAATGTGAAACTGAATCATTCATGGTAGGATGATGCATTTTCCAAAAACTCCCCACATTCGTGTGTAAGTTTTTTGAAAGGTGAACCCAGAAAATGGACAACGAAACAAATTTCAACAAATGAGTGGAACCTTAGATATTTAGACCACCTTGATCCGGGGCAACAAATTTTCAAAAGGATGTAACTGAACACAAATCACCCTCTAATCATCTGCTGTATAGTTTTTTGTAAAAGAAAATTTTGGGTTCCATTTCATTAGCCTTAATGCGTATATATTGGGAAAAAAACGCAACGACTTAAACCTTAATCTTCATTTTGTGCAGTCCAATTATTTGATAAAAGATTAGTAATGACATAACAAAGGATATAGTTGAAATAGTATGAGTTGCCAGCTATATATGTCATAGTTCATCTCCACTAATTTGAACGTTGTGGAGTGAGTTTGACAGTTTCATCTCCAGTATACAATAGCCATCAAAATTGTCTTAATTGAAGTATTACTATAATCACAAAACAAGCTGACATAACTTAAAGATAATAACAAAGCGCCTCCCAAAGACGCAAAAATTACCAAGTCATAGACACAAACGGAGGCAGTGAAATCAATACAGCATTACCAAAACAAGCCTTTGATTAGTTTGATATATTAGCAATAAGCTTTATGAACCCAGAATGTAGCCGTAAACAAATTTTTACCACAAAAGCGTAAGCACTTGGTATGTTTGGCATGAAGTTTCTAAGAGCCTTTAGGAACATTTAGCATTTAAAATTTATAGCTAGTTTGGCAATAAGTGTTAAGCATTTTGTCTTTTTCTAAAACGCTACTTTACCAAAAGGGCTAATTACTTAAAAAGTCATCTAACTTGTCACTTTTTGTTACTGTGTCACCGAACTTTCTTTTTGCTCAATGTGTGTACTGAACTTTTAAATTTTGATCATTATGTGTATTTTATTTTGTGGCCATTTTACCCTTAATTTTTGAAAATTTTAAAGGGTAAAATGGTCATTTGACATGGCTGAATAGTCACAAAATAAACACAATGATTGAAATTTGAAAGTTTAGTACTCACAATGAGAATAAAAAAATGTTCAGTAGACGCAAAGACAAAAGTGTCAAGTTAGATGACTTTTTAAGTAATTAGCCCTTACCAAAATGCGGTCCTACATTATAAAATAAACAGCTACTGCTAACTTCTACTGCTTGCGTATCGCTAGTTTTACCAAACATAGACTTTGGTATTGCTAGTTTTGCCTATGGCTAAAAGTATTATAATTAAATTATATAAGTTAGAATGTGTAAAGTGATAGAATACAAAATTGTAGTCTAATGTAAGTAAATTGTAGGATTTTAATCGTCATGATATACGCACAATTTAAGATGAATTTATTAGCCACTTACTGATTAGGAAGCGGATTTTACGAGTGCGGCCAAGAGGAACGTCGGACACGATTTGGACGAGGAGTTGATAGAAGGTGTCATTTTAGCGGGAAAGCACAATTCAGTCAAAATTGTTCAATTTTATAAACAAGTTTACGGCCCGTTTGGTTAGACGGGTTTAGAATTAAGGGGGCTTCTATGGGTTTAGGATTTGGATTCGGATTCGGATTTGAAATTGAGTTTAAATTTGAATTTATTGTTATATTAAATTTTGGTATTATAAACTAAAAAAGAAATAGCTTTATAAAAAAAAATGAAAGAGATAGAGTAAATCATTATAAGAGCATCTTTAATGTTGACACCAAGAGTTTACACTGAAATAGTGTAAAGAAGGTATCAAATTTGGAATATGCTTGCACCAAATAAAATGTGTTCCGATGTATACATTTACACTATATATTTGCACTGATTGTACTTTAAAATTTATAAAATACATGATAGTGCAATAAATAAGAAAAATAAAGTGAGTATTTTATATCAATATTGAGCTCATTTGATGATATTAATGTGAAAACTTACAAAAACATTTTTTATATAAACACTTTTTTTTTTTTTTAAATATCAAAGGATTAGTAAAAATAAGATGCTTTAATAGAATGAATAGTGTTTTAGTGTAATGAATAGTAATACACTATATTTAGTGCATTTTGTGTATTCATTATCCATTACACTAAAATAGTGTGGTGTTTAGTGTTAACATTGAAGACCATTTTTGCTTGTTTTTGCACTATTTTAGTGTAAACCTAATACCAACATTGTAGATGGCCAAAGATGGCGTACAAAAAAATTGAATTGTTATAGGGGAGCGTGTTTACCATGGATTTGCTCATGCCTGAATTGATGGGTGTTAGTGTGCCCAATTTAAACCTTTCTTCAAACCAAACATATAACTTG
Source organism: Artemisia annua (assembly GCA_014162995.1). Classification (NCBI taxonomy): domain Eukaryota; kingdom Viridiplantae; phylum Streptophyta; class Magnoliopsida; order Asterales; family Asteraceae; genus Artemisia; species Artemisia annua. Next base: position 14,123 of record LBNU01031092.1, on the reverse strand, counting down.
AATCTAAACTCAGATACTAAGGCTGATGCCCCTCTACAAAACGGACCATAAGATTTGGATTTGGATTTGAATTAGAATTTGGAAGTGTAAAAAAGTCGTTTGTTTTATATATTTAGGATACATAAAATATATGAGATATGAGAAGGACCCAAGACCCGTACATAATTTGTGGTAATAAAAGAGGAGAGAGAGAATTGCTAGAAATGTGTGAGGTTATCGGGGCTTTTTACTTTTTTAGACAAGATTTGGGCATCCCCTCTTATTTGGATTTAGTCCTAATTATTTATGTTATGTATTTCAACCAAACTAATTATTCTACTTTATTTCAACCCTCTTGACAAAAACCTCAAAACAAACGCCTCCTTAGCTTTCTATACTGTAAATTAAACTTTTGTTTCTTAATTTATCAAAAATTGGTTCTTTGGACAGTAGTCAAAAACCACATACATTGTGGCGTAGGTAGATAAATTTCACTGTACGAATACTCGCGCAAAGTCACTATTATAGCGGCAAATAATTATACTTGTAAAATCGTGATTTTAGTTTAACCCTTGATGCAAAACTTACGGGTTTAATCTGTAGTTATCGCGAGAAAAAAAAAATTATGAGTTAAAACCAAAAAATGATAAAAGTTTAAAGATTAAACAATATTTAAAATATTTAAAAATTGATAAACATGAAATAAAAAGTTGTCATTAATTGATTGGCCAAGTTGACATTGTAGAACATTGTCACTTAATAATGTATGCTAAAGGTGTGATTCTTTTAACTCGTGTGATATACCAACTGTTTAAAATGATTCTTATACTTCAAATAGACAGTCAACATTAAGTATAACTATCATATACAATAGACCAAAAGTCTTCTTTGTTTTAAAATAAGTATTCACCTTGAATAGTTATTGACACACCTAATTGGTGCGCCTAATTTTGTGACTATAGAGGATCTTGATACACGTGGCAAAATCAATGATATATGTAAGAAGAAAGAAATAGCGCAATTCATGTGTCCAATAATGAATGAAGTAGGCATGTAAATTAGTCAGGTGAACTAGTCATCGCAATCTTCACCTTAAATTGGGTGTAACGGTCACCACCTTCACGTCAACACCACATCATCCTTTCTCACCATGTTCCAACCAATGAACATACACCACGCGTGGTGGTAGTGGTGATTATGATGCAAGCCACAATTTACTTACAAAAGAACATTCACCACGCGTGGTGGTAGTGGTGATTGTGTTATGGTGTAACACGAGGTGGTGGTGTGCCAACTGGGTCTCATGCATTGGGTGATGGTGTCGTTACATCCGACCTTATCATTTTAGTTCGTCTCGAAATAAAACTTTATTTTTAAATTGCGTGTCAATATACATTTTGGGACACACAGAATATTAGTTTAACTTTCAATAAGAAAAATCTCTGCAGAACACTACAAAAGCCAATCTCATATACCAGTAACTATATAATTTCTTATATCCGAACATGTACAACCAAATATCATATACTAGCTACATACCAAAAAAAATAAACCAATTTACACAACCAGAAAACAAGACTAGTGTCAAAACAAATAAATGTCTTACTCATATTAACAATCGATATATAATGCAATTATAAAGACGATGAAACGACTATTCCTCTTCATTGGTTATCACAACGCCATCTTGAAGTCGGAACACAGCTCAAGTAATGGCACCAGCTGCAGTGCTTGTTGCCATTTTCTCCCTTGAAAAGCATCACAAGCCCCACCGTAAATCTGCAATAGTTTTTTCAGTCGATTGGTTAGAAAACTGATCATTTTCTTACATTTAATACAGGTGAAAATGTTGACTGGTTTACTTATGAAAATTTTTTGTTAAAGAAAGCTTACCCGACAACCAATAAGATAACGGAAAGAAGCCAAAAAGCATATTGGTAGACAGTGTACTTCGATCTGCTACGAGCTTCAACTGGAAGATTGTGGCGTTCTTGCCAAGCAAACTGGGGTCTCAGAAGCAGTACAAACCCAAGAAGGAAACCAGTTAAGAAACCTCCGATATGTGCAAAGTTGTCAACATGAGGAAGCATTCCAACAGCTAAGTTCACCAGGATGATGATCAAGAGTGTAAACAAAGCTGCAGCCTATAAGTGGAGATACGAATCAGATTAACAGTCGAGTTTTAAAATAAAGGTGACAAAATGGGCGCAGTGGTTGGGTTGGGTATTAGTCAGGTTGACCCAAAACACTTGTATCCAAAAAAGTTATGTTCTTATTCTTATATATAGTCAATACGTCAAATATGGTTACAGAATGTAATTATTTCAATAAAAATCTTATTTTTTAAAGAAAAAAATGAATGATATGGCTTCATGCATTGAAAAAACACTTTGAGTCTCTTTCGACCCATTTAACTTGTTTCCTTTTAAGCAAATATTTTTCTGATTTACCCGTATGACCTGTTAAGAGATAAACATACCCAAAATCGACCCATTTATGAGTAAACGGGTCGAAGTTCGCACCTTTATATATAACCTATGTTATTTAACCCAGGGCATTCTTTTAATCAACAATCAAACACTTGTATGAATAATTGAATATGACCTGGCACCTGGGGGGGAGAGAAATTACCTTGTTAGCGTAAATAGTCCAGTTGGTAAGAAGCTCAGACAACATTGCTCCAAGAAGTCCAAAAAGAGCACCAGAAGCACCAACAGAGATGTTGCTTTTAATGAAAAGTGCTGATAGTGTGCTCCCGCCAATCCCAGCTATCAGATACAGAACCCCAACTCGAACTGTTGCATGTTTAACAAATTAGTAAGCATTATAACATAAAGAGTCGTTTAAGGCTGCAGTTATGAACTATGAATTAGTGCTGCGAAAACCGAACCGAGCCAAACCGGGACGAACCGAACCAACCTTATTCGGTTCAGTTTTTGTTTTATATATTTATGGTTTTCGGTTTCGGCTTTACTCGGTTCGGTTTGGTTTAATAATACACCTAAACAATCGGTTCAGTTTCGTTTCGGTTTCGCTAGGTTAACTTCGATTAGGTTCTCGGTTCATGTTTTCTTCAAAATCGGTTTTCGGTTCAGGTCAGGTTTGTTTGGTTCGGGTCGGATTTGACCCGTTGCTCAGCCCTACGTCATAGTATGAATTATAAATAAAGCCAAGCCTTGTGTAAGGTAACAAAGAAACATACCAAAACCAAACTGTTGCTCGAGGCGAATCCCAATGAAAACCAAGCTCAGCATGTTTGCAAGTAGATGAACAACTCCCGCGTGCAACCAAATACAAGAGACTAGTCTCCATACTTGATGATCATCCACCACCTTGGTCCACTCAAGAGCTCCCAATTTTTCCAATCTGCAATCCAAAAATTAAAGGTTTATTAAAGGCCTAATAATGTACGGGTAGTAAATAATATTTGTATTGTTGTATGTAAGACCTTATGAAGGAACATGACATATAAAAAATGAATGCTAATCGAGCTTGCAAGAAAAAAGTTTTCGTGAAAAAACAACCGTAAGTAGTCAAATTATCAATGAAAGTAGATTGCAAGAAATATGATTTAAGTATGTGACAGCTTTCAATTTCGCATAAAAGAACACCTTTCCGTTACACAATGCCTAAAAATAGGTATGCAAGCAAATTTTCCATAAAGAAGATAATCATGAATCATCATTTTACACAAAAGCCCTATGTCATAATAAGGATACACCTTTCACATAAATTAAATAATAGGTATTCAAATAGATTACCAGAAAAAATCCCAAATTATTTATCATCTATTCCTTCACATAAATTAACCAAATTAGTATATAAAAAATTAAAAATACTTCAAATGTCAATTAAAATAGGCTAAATTGTGCAATAAACATACAAACTATATTGCTATGTGACAAAACTATACATGAAAGTATAGATCCCTAAACTATAATCAATCATCATCATTACTCAAGAAAAATACCTAAACCAATCAAGAATCAACCTTTATATATAATTAACTAAATGGGTATACAAAACATGAATAATCTAACACAACCCATCAAAAAGACTAAAAGATCCCCAAATTATAAACCATCTTTTTTACATAATCTAACAACATGGGCATGTAAGAAAATCACCAAAAAACACACAAAACAGTAAAAAAAGTTAAAATGGGTAAAAAAAAAAAAAAAAAAAAAAAAAAAAAAAAAAAAAAAAAAAAAAAAAAAAAAAAAAAAAACACCTTACGTATTAGCAGAAGGGCCAAAAAGTGGGTTCTCCTTAAGAGGCTGAAAAGAGAATCTACCAAGAAACTTAGCAACACAATCACCTTGGAGGCTAGAGTTATGATTCTTGGGACAATCATTAACAAGCATGATAATAAAAAACATGGCAACATTTGCAACAACAATCATGGGAACAAGCCATGAAGTCCATTGCTTGTCAGATGAAGAGTCAGTTTGGTATGGTGTAGATGTTGTGTAGTAGCTACCACCAGTTGGTGGGCCCCCACTTACACCTCTGTGGTTCTTGTTGCTGCCATAGCTTTCTAGATCACCTGTACCCATATTCTTATGTTTTGTACTTTTGTTACTATGTTTTTTGGTTTGTGGTTGATATATGATATCTAGTGTTAAGTTTTTTGTTTTTTTTGTTTTTTTTCTTGTGTGTGTATATATATAAGAGGGTTATAAGGAAGTAACTTGGAAGGGATATTTAGGAAATGATTTTTTATAAAATCTGTTTTATATATAGTACATAGATTCTCTCACTCGGTTTGGTTTGGTTGCTTAACTGTCTATATCGTGCGTTAGGTGATTCGCTGTTTAATACGCGTAACACCTTACCTACACAACTAAGTTGTTAGTGTTACTAATATTGTGCTTCAAAGAAAGATTTTCGGATCTTTGCTTAAAAAAATAAATAAATAAATAAAGTGCTTGGCCTGCAAGATTTTATTTTTATTTTTAGGATATTGCAAAAATCGTTTTTAGGTTTTGTCTAATTTAATAGTACTAATTATTGGGGCAAGTTATTTGGACCCGTATAGAGAAGCTGGGAGGGTTTCCAATCCTTGCACGTATCGTCGGGTTGTACAATATGCATCGCGGGTTATACGGTTTGATCAAACCATCCTGATATAACAATATAGGGAGGGTTTGTATAACACAAACCAAAAATATTGGCAAGTACTATTTTATCATTAGATCAGATTTAGTCATTCAAACCAAAATCCAAAAAATGTGTCACGTCATGCCATCTTATCATTTCCCCTTTCACTTCTTTTATTACTCACACACCTTAAAACTCTGTCCTAATCATTCAAGCCAAAATCTCACTTTTGACACTCATCATACTCAACTAAAAACACAAACTAACGTTCGTCCGTGCAAAACGGTGGTGCTGTTCGTGCATGATTGTGCGAATGGCGGACGAAATTTGCATTGTACATAGCTCTCTAATAGTTTTTGACATTGACGGATAGTGTCAAATGGAACAAAACACATAAATGCTTTTTGCGGTTAATTCTTTCATTTTATAAAAAGTTTGGCTTTAAGGCTAGTAGAAAGGTGATGCGTGACTTAAGCTTGTGTGATGTTAGAGGTTAATGATAGAGTTGTTGTTTGTATGTAAAAAAAGATGAAAAATAAAGAAGGTATTGTCATGTTAGTTAGACTTAGCTTTAATATATACTAAACTTAGGTGATATTAACTTCGTCGATGTTGTCTATACTTAATAATGTAGATGAACTAACGTGGTAATTAGTGACATGTGAATGCGATCACTGAACGTGACGAGACAACTAAATGATGATGTGGTGCACATGTGTAACATTTTATTTTTCTTTCATACCTACATATGTTAATGTGAAAATTTTGTTTACTTAAAAATTGGTTTGTTTGACTTTCAAGTCTTATTCACACTCACAAAACTTAAAAACGTAAAGAAATTGTTGAAGCAGATCTAAAGTGTATTATGAAGTCACAATAATTTGAAGAGTTTGCTCTATGAAGTCACAATAATTTGAAGAGTTTGCTCTATGAAGTCACAATAATTTGAAGAGTTTGGTACATGATAGTATGATACAACCACCCCGAATGGTAAGAAACTTGATTTTTTCATAAGAAAAGATTAAAAACTCGTTATGTACATATGAAAATGATTGTCATGCCTAAAAGGCATGCCTAAAAATATGCCTAAGAGCAAGATGATGACAAGTGAAAAAATTAAAAGTGAAGATTTAGAGAGAGAAAATGCATGAGTGATGTGTCAAATTATAAATGGATTAGGCATGAGTATAGGCATATATGTTAGGCCTCCATATCATTGCTCATGTACATATCAGGGTGGTTCGAAAAAAAAAGCGATAAACGGTCACATAAATATCCTTGTTACGCCGCATCAAAACTCACTCTTCTTAAGTAGCATGAATGGAGAACACTTTTCGTTTTAGTTTGATACATGATAGCCAAATGCTATTCCTAAAAAGAAAAACATTTTTTTTTTAATATTAATTGACAAATTACGGGAAAAGTATAAAGGTATTGAAAATGAGCAACTAAAGAAAGTGACTTGCTTCATAAATCATGCTAATACGTCCAACTTGACCCTAAAACTCTTTGACTTCTAAAACGATCTTCATTCTAAATTTCTAATGTCAACACCATGAAATATTAATTAACTATGCATTTTAAAATATCAATTTGGGAGATGATGTTCCTATTAATTTATTATCTTACGTTTTGTACATAATTGTACGTTTTTATTACGTATACGTTTTGATGATTAAAGTGTTTTAGTTTATTGGTCAAGTACATATTTATTTTCAACAAATGTAAAAAAAATATACAGATAAATCAAAATCAATTTTATCAATACTTTATGGATATTAGTAGACACAAACGATTACGCAAATTTTATGTTTAAACTTTAAACTAATACGATTGAAGAAAAATTAATTTTAGCAATTACTTTTTATATTAAAATAATGAGACCTTAACTACATTGGGTTATTGGTTAACAACTTAACACGGGTATTAACAAGATAAAATAATTCGAAACATGGTATAAAAAAAGTAAGGTAGAAAGACTGCTTCTAAAAAGACGACCCATGTTGTGCTTAACATAAATTAGTTTCACAGTATGATTCATAAGTGGTTCGAATCCAAAGTTAAGACATAAGGCTTATACGCACTCTGTCACAAGTATATGGAGTACAATATTTATTTGCTTTTTAAATCATAAAATATCTAAAGACTGATTACGAATCCCATGTGCACTTTCGTCTCTAACAAACATAATAATTGTCCATAGCGTACTATAAAGATAAGTGATGTCATAGACATTATTCTAAGTCATTTAGTTTTGGTTAGAGAAGGTAGATTGTTAAACACTCATCCTAAACATCTAAGCGTATCCGATATGTTAAATCGTTATCACGCTCGGCAAGAAACAGTAAAATTGCCTGATTTGCCATGCCGCACCTGTGTTGTAGGACTCGTCAAACCATATGGTTACCGGACTAAGAACTATAAGATACATCTACATAAATTTTACGTACCATGTGATATGGGTTGTCAGCCATGGTTACCAAAACACGAAGGGGGATATTAAGATTATCTCTGAAGTCAGAATAAGAACCCAGGCCAAATTCTGTAACAAGCTTTAATAGCATACATATTCTCCTACAAAAACCTAAAGCTTTTCAAACAAAGATTACACGAAACCAGAATCCTTTTTTTTTCCTTGTCCTTGCCTTGCTTTTATGCTGCCTTAGCTGTGAGACAAGCTAACGAGAGCTTGGAAAGCAGACCACATAGCTGAAGATATGAACCAACTCCGTCACAGATTCTCATATGGGCAAATCCAGTTTCCTGCAAATAGACAAGGAATCTTTGTTTCGTTATTTATTCAAAAACATGACTTTACTAATGGTCTAATTGACTTCATGTTCTAACTCTTGCTACTATATGCATAACTATTTAAAGAATTAAACTTGCAAGACTTGTTCAATCATTTCTAAAAACTACACATATTCCTATGTTCTAGTGGTATTTCATATATTAATTTCATCAAGATAGTTTTGAATCGTGGTGTAGTAAGTATTTTAAGGTATTGCAGAAGTGTAGCGGTTACCTTCATGAATTCCAGTTTCAGAAATTCAGCCATGTCATAGTTCTTTATTATCCGGAACAGAGTTGTGATGATATCAGTGGGTGAATAACCGAGATCATACAGTTGCTTTAGACCAGAACAAGCTTCATCGAATTTTCCCTCGATGACATTGCGAACCATATTCTTCACATGTAAGGGATGAGGCTGGTCACAAACCTAATAACCCAATCAAATGATACTTTTTAAGAGAATTTATAGGCAGTATATGATTGCTCAAATTCAGATAACAAGGAGAACTTTGTGACCTTGAACACATTTTCTTGGTTGACAAACCGAAAACCAGCAAAAGTGGCTTGCAGATTATTCAATGCCTGTCGCATATCACCATCAGCAGTGAAAATAATTGCTTCAAGTCCTTCGGGTACATATGGCACCTACATCAGTTATAAAACATAGACCAATTACTCAACTACAAGACTTGAAAATTTGACATACACATGAAGTAGTAGTATCAAATTAACAGTTTTCTGTAGCAACACAATAATTTACCTTTTCAGCATCGACCACAATCATGAGACGGCCAAGAATCTCCTGATCAGACAACCTGGAAAAACGAACAAGTGCACATCTACTCTGGATGGGTTCAATGATTTTCGCAGATGTGTTGCAAGCAAGGGCAAAACGGGTTGAATTTGAATAAATTTCCATTGTCCTCCTCAATGCTTGTTGAGCTCCAGATGTCATGCTGAATTACATCCCGGTACAAACGAGTATAGGAAAAGAAATATCAGATATATTTTGTTTTATGTGAAATGATCCTATATAAAGAAAAAACAGTCCCAAATGATTAAAAGATGGTCGTCCTCACCTATCAGCTTCATCCAAAATAATCACTTTGTGCCTTCCAGGAGGTAAAGTAACTTTCTTCTGAGCAAACATCTTAATTTTGTTTCGCACGACATCAATCCCTCTGTAAAAAGAAACAGAGAGAGATGAGATTCCAACATATAGGGACATTTGTAGAAGAAGAGAGAGAAACTCAAGTAGCAGTCTGCAGACCTGTCATCTGATGCATTTAGCTCTAAAACAGCCTCCTTGTAATTTGGTCCAAGTAGCTCATGTGCAAGAGCTAATATGCTTGTGGTCTTACCAGTTCCAGGAGGACCCTGCAAACCAGAAAAAAGTCCTATGTTAAAGATAGCATAGAAAAGGCAGTCCCACTAATATAGGCCTCGATTGTATATTACTCAATCCAAACAAGCAACTTTGCAAGTGTCTGCATCTACACTATGTACGAAATTGATTGACTTACAATCTCTGGCTTTAAGCTAATTTCAAAAAACGCCTGAAATTGACCCATTACATTGATTTGTAACTTTGCATATAATTTTGAGCTAATATGTATTCACCATTCACCTAAAAAAATGAACGCCTGAAATGAAAAAACCTAACTTTAGGCTATAACTACAGAGAATGTAACTTTCATTTCAGCCTATATCAGATGGTGCATAACATCTTTAATCTCAGACTAAATTCTACACAATTTTTGATACATAACTTTCTTTTGTGCAACCACCTAACTTTTAAAAGACCCACGACAGAAGAGACAACCGGAGCAGACTTCTTGCGCATAGTGATTTTTCATATATTTTAGCTGATTAGTTACAAAGCATCAAATGGAAAGAAAGCACGTTCATGAGATCTTATAAAGATTTTGAAACATACTACTGAATGAAGACATCACTAAGATTTACAAAACAGGTTTTATCTGAAAAATGCAAAATAAGGACACCACAAAAGTATGAACTATGGAGACAAGCATTTATCCTATGGTTAGCTATTCATGGGAAATTACTCAAGACAGGGTAAAGGTATGGAAAATTGATACTGAGTTGAAGTGCTCCCTATGCAAAAGATGTGAAGATAGTCATGATCATCTGTTTTTCCAATGTCCTTATGCCTCTAAGATCTGGATTAGTGTAAAGAGCAAATGTAAATTGCAGAGAGTGTGTAACTCTCTTCAAAGTGTGGTAAACACTCTGTCTTCTCAGCCTTTCAAAAACAGCATATGGACTACAGTAAATAGGCTTTTCTTGTCTGCTGCAAGTACTTTATATAGCAAGAAAGAAATAAAAGGCTTTTTCAAAAAGATATGAGGTCTGAGGAAGATTTGATGAAGACTATATATGGCAGTGTGGGTGGAATGCTAAGAGGTCTAAGAGTAAAAAATCCCAAGCTGTGCTCTCAGTGGCTAGAATGTGGGGTCTAAAGTGGCAAAGTATGAAGTTAGTTCCACATTTTATGCAGAGTATAGGTGTATAGCTCAGATTAATGTTGCAGTATGGATCATGAAAGTGGATTTGGTAAAGTATATGTGTCAGTTATGATAAGTGAAAAGGGTGTTTGGGATAAGGATGCACAAACTGATGGTTGCATGGAAAATTGCTTTAGATAGCAAGGGTGTCTATTTGGTGAGTTGTGAAAGATGAAACTACCCTATAGAGGTTGCTATCCAAAGTAAAAGGTAAAAAGAATAATGTAGATGGTGTAAAGGGAATATCTGTAGCAGATGCAGTTTGTATGGGATATGGTAATATGGAGTGATAGATATGGTAATATTAACTCTGTGCTTTTTGTTATTCTGAGATGGAATAGCATAAGGTTGCAGGGTTGTTATAGGAAATGTAGTCATAGTGAATAATGTGAAGAATCTTGTGAAGAATGTTTGATAGGAGTGATCAGTTAGCATGAATATCTAGTTGTTTTGTTTGTAGATCATGGGTATGCCCATTGATATCTCTTGAATATGTGTAAACTTTTATAAGTCATGTGCTAATATATTCTTCACATTTTCACAAAAAAATAAATAAATAAATAAATAAAAATGACTCCAAATATAAACAGTTTCTAAAATGTGATATATCAGATACAAACACCTGCATTACTGTCAAATGTACATGGAAACGAGCCAGAGATAGCTTAAAAGGTTTAGCACGACAAAACGCAATAAGTTAGTGACACATAATTGGGGTAGTGATGCCAGAGCTTCTAATATCACACTGCAAGTATACAATACCAATTTACCATCATGTTCAGTAACGCTCTCGTAAACCAGCTCACATCACAAAATCCTAATCAATATTTATGCTCAGAACCTACAAATTTTCCAAGCACATAAAAAGAAAACACGCAGATGAATGTAAATCGACTTAAAAACACACCCTATACAGACCATCCGTATATGGTTGGAACTTCATCCATTAAATAATTAGATTGATCCAATTCTTTTATACAAACAAAAGCCAATAATCCAAAATTAAAAAATGTGTTCTCACTTCTCAGTCAATCTGCTTTTCCTATTACATACAAGAGTTTACACCATGAACAGCTTTTATGTAAACATACAACGAAACTCGATGCATTCAACATCAAATAAACAATTAACTACTGTAATTCATAGCACATATTCATACATATCACCTAACAAAACAGTTAACTTGATTAAATAAGTGAGACCATCTATTTTTTACTTCAGTGTGCACATAAAATCTCATAATCCCCTCGTTTTGAATCATCAATCAATCCTTATATTCATCCACCAAAAAGCAAAAGTTCATAAAAAATAACTTAGCGATGACAGAGCTTCAGATTATACACTTAAAGTACATATTATCATCAAGTTCAGTAAAGCTCGTCGGGCAGCTCTCATTATAAAAACATTTATCAAGACTTAGACTCACCAAATTCAAAATTTTCCAAGCTCGATACACAAAAAAAACACACAAATTAAGTAAATCGACTTACACTACACCTTACAAAAAACGTGGACCCTCATCCGTAAGAACTAAACCTGATCCCAATAATCTTATGCAAACAAAACCTAATGCCACAGAACCAGAAATGTATTCTCAGTTAATCTAACTTTTCTTATCTATATACATACCTCAAAACCAGATATATGAAGAAGCTAAACGAATTCAACATCCAATACACAAATAAACTAATTTCTTAACACATATTCAGACATTCATCTAAAACAACAGTTAGCTTAATATACATTAAGTTCACTGGACTTTGCGTTTTTGTTCACTTAGGTTACTCAACTAGTTTTTATTCACATAGGTCACAACTTATATAACACGACAAGGCCATTGAGCTTATAAAAAATATACGTTCAAATCACTTGTAATTACGCTTAAAATACTGAATAGTTATCTAAATTACTAAATAAAAACGCAAAGTTCAGTAACCTACGGTACACCAATAGACAAAGATGTCACTAAACTTTCCAATAAAAATGCGCTTAAGGTACAAGTGGCGGATCTAGAAAATTTTCCGTGGGAGGGCCGAAACAAATTTTTTTCGGGAAATACATTAAATGGGATGGCCGAAATAAAAAATTTTCCGGAAAAACACATGAAATCGCAAATAAATACACTAACGGGCTTAGACCTAGGGGGGCCGGGACCCTCCCTGGTCCTCACATAGCTCCGCCCATAACTACAAACTTTCATTTTGTTAATTTAGGTCACTGAACTCATCCAAAAATATACGTACACATCACTAAACTCGTAAAACAACTTATCCAAAAATGCGCGTTCAAGTCACTCCTACTAACACTGAAATTATAGAACAGCATTCTTCCTATAAGTTACGTAACCTAAANAAAAAAAAAAAAAAAAAAAAAAAAAAAAAAAAAAAAAAAAAAAAAAAAAAAAAAAAAAAAAAAAAAAAAAAAAAAAAAGTTGAGTAACTTAGGGGGTGTTTGACATAAAATAATCCATTCACTATAAGAACAACATTAATCATCAATTAGAGTGTAAATATAAATAGGGGGTTTAGGTATATACTTACAGCTAAGATCAAATTAGGCATGTTACCATCACGTGCGATGACTTGAAGCCGCGACACTGCATCTTCGTTTCCGACTATGTCCGCCACTTTCGTCGGCCGGAATTTCTCCACCCATGGGATTTCGTACCCGTGACTCGATAACGATGAAGATGAAGACGCCATTGAGATGCTTTACTTTCAGTAACAAGCACTGGGGTTATAATAATATATTTGTCCAATTTGGAGGGAAAATGTAGATTGAAACCCTAGGTTTTCCCCCCTTTTTGATTTTGATGGGTTTGTGTTGTTTTCTCCCCTTTGTTATTCTTCTTTACATTTTAAGTCCCTCGCTTGAAATTACAATGTAGCTATAACACATAATGTGTTATCGAGTATCACTAGGGGTGAGCAAAACCGCCTGAGTCCCGACAACCGACCTGATCCTGATATAAATCGATAGTCCCGAAATCGAATAATAGCTTCTTGGGTCGAGACGGGGCCAAAACCGACAAAATACAAGCAAAAGCCGACTACTTTCAGGACGGGACGAGACGGGACGGGCAAAAAACCGACTACGTCGTTTACGATTTAGGTGACTTTCGGGATCGGGATTAGTCGGGACGGATCGGGTCGGGTCGGGATCCGGCACGATGCTCAGCCCTAGGTATCACTTAAGGTAAAAAAGAAACGCAGATGACTGAAAAGGAAAAGAATGATTTGTTTATTTTTAAGTAAAATGCTTCCTTTAAAAATTATGATGAAAATATTTATTTCATATTTCTTTACTTTTCCATAATAAAATAACTTAAAAATTAAGCATTAATATTTTTAATAACATGTCAAAATTTCAAACCTTACGAGATAATATATTGGGCATGGCTATGGAGTGCTCGGAAAGAGTCACCCCGGTTAGAATACATACATATGAGGCAAAGACTTGCTCTTCACATGTAACACGAATATAAAAAGACCTTATATGTTCACGATCTTGCATTTTAGAAGTAAGGGCGGACTTAGGGAGGTTCACGGGGGTTCACAGGAACCCGATAGATGCTTACCGCTTAGGGTAAATTTTCGTTAAAAATGTTTGTTTTCTCCGAAATGAACTCGGTTCATAAATTTTTTGTCACATAAATACATAGCTTGTTTAGTTAGTCCACTGATATTAGGAAAAAAGAATAATAATAAGTTAATAACTAAAAAAAAA